>RJWT010016441.1:0-19859 GCA_004365215.1 Cuniculus paca | reverse complement strand
AGACCCCTATCCTATTCTCACATTAGTGGAGAAGGTTAGTGCTGCTTCTACTCTACACACCCTTACATATCAATACACTCTAGAGGGGATACAAACCACAGTAAAGCAAAGAAACCAGCATAAGCATAACAGGTTGTACCCCATCTTAACTTTGCAAAATTTACTCATTTTATAAATAATCAGTCCAAATAGTCTAGGCTCCTGGAAACCATGGAGTAGTTTTACAAATGACAGCTAAAACTTTTCTATAAAAGGACTGACTTTGTCAACTCCAGAGATATCTCCCCCGCCCATCCAAAGCACGAGTTCACACTGCTATCTCAAAAAACATAACTTGTTCTATTCACTTTTAAAAATTAAGGAGCTGGGCGTGGTGGCACATGCCTGTAATCCCAGCACTCAAGAGGCTGAGGCAGAACGATCACTGAGAGTTCAAGGTGAGCCTGGGCTACAAAGTGAGTTCAAGCCACCCTCAACTGCATATGAAACCCTGTCTCAAAAAGACAAAATAATAATAATAATAATAATGGAATAAAAAACTATAATCCTAGTTTTTATTGAGGAGGGTTGAACCCTCCATTTAAGAAGAGAAATCTGCTTTTACATACGTTGTGTTTGGTTGGGATACCTGTAAGACGCCAAGAAGGACATCAGTCACCACCATTTCAGTGGAGAATGCCTCAGACTCCACTGATCTCTTTTTTGAGACAGAGTCTTGCTATGCAGTTCAGGCTGGTCTCAACTCACTTTGTGGTCCAGGTCCTCCTGCCTCAGCCTCCCGAGTGCTGGGATTACAGGCGTGTCACCACACCCAGTTAGACTACACTGATTTTGAATTCCTAATGTGTGGAAAATTGTAGTAAGGAACTTAGCATCTGATAAGCTGGTACAATTTGAAGGGTTGTTTTGTCTGTCTGGGTATTTGTCTGCAAGATTTACTATACATGAAAACAATATGAATATGATTTTACTCCCCAAAGAGTGTACAAGGTTTTGTTGCTATGTGTACTGATCAACTGCTAAAGACAGGGTGTTAGCATAGTGGGAAATACTTAGAAGATATGTTACACACCTGTGATTTTTATAGAGATTGGGAGAATACTCAAGAGAGGGGTCCTGGAGATCCTGGCACTCATTCATATTCCTGGGGTCCCTATCCCCACCAGATGGCTCTATCTGCCAGCCTCTGGCAAGTTCTCACACCTACCTTTTACAGAAAATCTGCAGGCCCACCTGAAAACTAACCATTCACAGCACTTTTTTCACTCCACAGACCCACTAGGCAGAACAGTGAAGCCCTCCAGATCCTGGTGCCCTCTGTGGCACAGGCTTCACCTCGCTAAACAAACAAGGGATGCCTTTGTTTAAATTTTTAAAAAGGGGGAAGAAAAAGGAAAGAAAGAAAAGGAAGAAAGAAAGAACCTGTCTCGCAGGCTATGATTACATCAGCAGAGCGCTCTCATTCTCGGCATCAATCCGGCTGCTCTGGCTGCTTTGAAGCGCCCCAGCACGCGGCGCCTTTGATCTTGCGGTTCCCGCCCAGGGCAAAGCCGATACCATCACTGCGCCCACGCGGATCCGAGATGGAGATCGCAGGGCCAGCAAAGAGCCGGGCGGGGCCTCGCCTTACCCAGCTTGGTGGAGCTCCACCCAAAAATCCGTTTCCAGCCCCAGCTGCCAGGTCCCTAGCACCCAAAAGAACAACCTTTGGGGGAGGGTCCCCTGCAGGAGACACGACTAACAACATTTACGTTTATGGGGCTCACCCTGAGATAACTGTTTGTAAAGGCTATCTTTTAGAGATACTGAAATGTTTCCCGGTTGCCTTAGTTGGAAGACAACTGTCCTCTGAAAGCTACAGAGAGGCACTTCACAGGTCACTAGACTCCCAACACCACCACATGGGGGCCAGCACAGGGCATGGCACATCCCTGGACTGTCACAAGGTCCTTTGCTTCTTACTACTGGCTGTGTGACCTTGGGTGAGTTACCTAACCTTTCCTAACCCGTTTCTACATTTTAGAAATGGAGAGCTAGTGAAGCTGACCCTATGAAAGCAGGACTACTTCCACATACTTCACTTGGGAGTACAAAATGGGGGGAAAACCCAACAACAACAAAAGGAAATGCGGGGAGAAGTAAAAGCATGATTCCGCCTGGAGTTGCAGCTGAATGTGCCAGATCAGGCACAAAAGAGTTAACTGAGAAAGGGACAGGGGCCAGGATTCTTAGGTGTGTTCAAGGCCAGAATTTCATACACACACAGTCAGAAGGCAGAGGAAAGGACTAGGCAGGGATGAAGAAGGGAAAAAAGTCCATCCCATACAGGTGGATCCACCTTTGGAAGACCAAATTTAAAATTCCAGTGAAGGACATCAACATACTTGATTCTCTCAGATTCCAATAACACACCTCATTCTTTCAGAATTAAGAGCATACCTACAAACTATGGAAAGGGTCAAGAAAATAAAACAGATTCTCATAACAGCTAAAAAACTGCCAGGCATGGTGGTGCACACCTGTAACCCCAGCACTTGGGATGCTGAGGCAGGAGGATTGTCACAAGTTCAGGGCCCACCTGAGTAACATACATACATACCTGAGCTTTTTCTTTATACAAACTCAAATTCTTTGACTCACCCAAATACTCCTGATTTTAAAATATATTACCCATTTTAAAATCTCCGTAGTTCAAAATTTTATTCTTTTTTACATTTTTTTAATTTTCAAGTGGCCATGTTGTTTCAAGTTCAGTGGCAGCAGAGACAACTGAGCACTATAGTGGTCCTAGAGCACTCCCTCAAGGTGTCAGCCTTAACAGATGGGCAGAATGTAGACAAAGGCATAAATAAGGCTGAAGCCTATTTGGAAGAGACTTTTAATGGACATGAGGGGCTCTACAGAATACTCAATTGCAAAGATAGGAGCAAAATGCCAAAGGCTTTAATTATTACAATAAGGTCAGGTTACTCCAGAACAGTAAAAGGCTCTGAAAGACTTGTCAGCTATGGCAGTACACACCTGCAATCCCAGCACTGCAGAGGCTGAACGGGAGGATCGCAAGTTCAAGGTCAGCATGGACTACCTAGCAAGACCCTGGGATGAAGAGGGAGACTTTCAGCAGCCGAAGAGCAGAAAAGGAAAAAGGAGTGTGGTCCCCTAAATGGGGAAACTGATTACTGGGGGTAAGGGGCTTCTCACTTAAGAGAAAGGACTGTTCCTCAGCAAATTAGAGGGAACCATGTGCTCAGGCTACCAGTTGTGGTTTTGTGTGTGTGGCTTTTTCATTTTTAAACAAAGGGGTAAAGATCAAAAGAAACTGTTTGCAAATGAGAACCCTTCTACTACTCTGACTTGTCATTTGTATTCCTTTCATCTTCCCTCCAGTTAGAAATTCAGGTGAAAAGGAGAGACATGGGCCAGTGGATTGGGAACCTGCAGCTTGGCCCTGGGTCTGGCCGCATGTGCAACTGGGAGCAAATCACTGCTTTTTGGGCCTCATTTTCCTCCCATAAACTGTGGATAGTCAAGGTCAGGATGTTAAGCCCCTTGAAGGAAGTCTCAACTCTGGTTCTAGGCTGATGAGACACCAAAGCTTACATTCTTGGAGGTACAGGCTACTCGTTCATTCTTAATACCAAGATCTTCAATTGTAAGAAAGCCTTGGTTAGAGCTCAGGAACTACCTTCCTTCCTGTACTCAAAAAGAAAAAGCATTTGTGTTACAAAGACAGCATAGAGGATTAGTCATTACAAAGGTCCCCTTTCAAGAACCACAGGGCAAAAAGCATTTATGTTTATTAAAATATAACTAGTTAAGAGTCAAGTGATGAATTCAACATGGGTAAAAACAACCTGAATGAACAGAGTTCAACATTTCACTTCTTTCCCTAAAAAACAGCTTCTGCGCAGGCTGGGGGCACAAATTAAATCTCAACCTCCATCACTTATTGTAACTTGTATCTATCAAGAGTGAGGAGTCTAGGAGGACGGAGCAGGAGGAGGGTGCATGTAAGTTCAAGGCCAGCCTGGGCAATCTTGTCTGAGAAAAGAAAAAAAGAAAAAAAAAAAGGTAAAGAGTCCAAAGTCAGAGACTGGGTCTTATTTCCATAGTTGTACATTTAGTAACAGAACCTGAGTAAGTCATCTCACTTCTGACTTCAATTTCATTTAAAAAATGGAGACAAGAACAGTTAATAGCATATGGCTGTTGAGAGAAATACAGGAAATCATTCATGTTGGGTGCCTAACACGATGTCTGGCAAAAGTTAACTAAATGATATTGTTTTTGAATCTGTAGACCATGTCCCTTGTCTAAGAGAGACAGGAAGTAGAACAGCAAGATGTAAGAAGTCTGCATGAGGGTATTTTCCAGGGAAAAAGGAACTGCAAACCCCAGTTCAGAAAGAACTTGTGTGGCCTCATCTGTGGGGAGAAACAGGTTGGCATTCTTTTCTAGAATATAACAGCTGCCTCTCCTCCCATCTCGCCCCAACCCCTCCTTGGCTGCAAATACTCAAGGATTAAGAAGACATTCAAGCTTCGTTCCGTCTCATTTCTGCTCTGGCATTCTTCTCTTTGGCCCCTTTATCCTAAATGCCATTTCTACTCCACAGCAAGGCCCTATGGTAGAGAAGTATCTTGCACTTTCTCAAAGTGCCCCCAACCCTGTATTTCCACTGACACTTGGCAGGAGCTGCTAGCTTCACTTTACTGGCAGGGAACTCAAGGCTGAGAGATACTGACTCCAAGCCCAGAGCTCATTTGGACTGCTGGGCTTTGAAATGAAAGGGAGATGGGATCAGTGGCAGCCCTCCTACCCCATACGGGCAAGAACTGGGGACTTCATACATACTCCAGGATACCACCCCCACCCCCACACAGAGGACTAGTCCCCTCCCTACACCCAGAGGTAGGGGGAGTACCTTCAAAGGGATTCCTGCCACCAGGCAAGTGAGGTGGCCGCATTCTAACTATCTCTCTTGTTGAGAAATACTCCTTTCACATGCACACACGCATGCACACACAAAGCCAGCTGCAACTGGGCTCAAAGCTGTAAACTATGTGAAGAGAGCCACCAGGCCTGGCAGGTTATGATGAAGGCTGGGGGGTTTTTGCCTCACAGTACACTCCCTGGAGAGAAGCGCATTTAAACCCACTCCAGATTTTATTCTTCACCAGGTTTTACCCTTCACCGCCTCTCCTAACACTTCAAAGGAAGTATTTTTGTACAGCCCAGGGAGGAGTGTAAACTGGCCAGCTGCTTCCAAAGCAGAGAAGTTAACCCTGAAAGGGCCACTGGCCTGGCAGGGCAGTGGGTAGAACAAGGACATGGGAGCCAGGCATGAGTCCCCACACTTCACCGGGTCTGCCCTTTCAGGACCTACCAAGGACACAGTTCTTAAACCACTACAGAAAGGCAGGGCCTCAGTTCCTCCAAGCACACAAACAGCTAGTTATAAATACCCTCATAGGTTGGAGGGTCAAAGAATCCAACAGTTAGCACTTCAGTGGAAACTCCAGCTAACAGAACAGGCCTCTTTCACTGCTCCACTATTCTGGCCCTTCCTGAGCCATGCAAAAAACTGTAGGAGCTCAAAGCTACCACAACAAAATTTGCCCCAAAAGTCCCAACTTGGTGTGGCAGCCAGAGGAGAGTATGGCTTCAGTAGCATTCCAGTAACTAAGCCAATTCTAAACAGTGCCCTATGAAAGGGGCTGCCCCTCACAATGACTCTCAAACCAGGAGATCTCTTCCCAGAGGCATCTGAAAGAAGACCCCTAGCCCAGGGATGGAGAACCGTTTAGCGCTTTCAATGATACGAACAGCCCACTGTGCCATGCGTGCTATAGGTTCCCCATTACACCTAAGAGCTTTTACACACTCTTAAAATTCATCACTTACAGATTGTAAGTTACCCACGTTTAGAATCAACGTTCTTCAGTTACCTACTTGGAATTCTGAGGATCTTTCTAAGGAAAAGTAAATGGACACTGCGCACAATCCTCCCTAGTTCACCAGTGACTAAACTATGCACAGATTGCTGAAAACACAGCTGCCTGGGGAGTTGGCAGAGATCAGCATGGGCTTTTCTCAAAAGTGCACACACCTTAGTCTCTTTTTTTAAGTCCCCAACCTCTTCATCACAAAGCACATGGGTTCTAACTAGGGACCCATGGCATCCCAACTTAACTTAGTGCCCTGCGGGAGCACTAGCTGAGGCCCCCGAAGTATCAGCTCACCACTGCCTGAAGCTGCCTGGCAATCACAGAGGGGCAAGAAGATGAGTATGCACGCCAGCTTACTAGCAAGGGCAGGTTATAATTTACTGACACTGAAAAGTATGCTATAAATAGTTGGTGTTTTTAATGTTGTTGGGCCTCCAAAACAGAAGGGGCCCAACAACTGTGTGGGGCCAGGGCCCTGAAAATCAAAGGGCTACAATTTGGAAATCCTAGGTGGTACAGTCAAAGCCAACTTCAGAGAAAGTAACTCCAAGGGTGTCAGTTCGATCTAAAGAGACTACGGGAAAGGGAAAAGGGCTATCAAAACTATCAATCAGGATTTACAAACCCCAAGTTAGCAGAAGAGTGACAGCATCAAGGGCCTCTTCATGGAAAGCTCCACAATTCAACACCAAAAGGAAAAGCGGGGCTGGGAATAGACTATCTCTGTTGGGGAGAACTTGCCTAACATACATGTAACTCTACAATCTGGCCCCAGCACAGTGCAAACAAGTGGGGCAGGGTAGGGAGAAGCAGCCAGAATAACTCTAAACCCCAAATTGCTGTTTTTGTCACATGTAAACTTGGAAGATACAAGACAAACCTGATCAAATACAAGATGATTCAGAGGATTAGTCCAGTAGAGGCGAGCCTATGACTTGGGTGGCACAGTAGGTTGCTATCACTGAAAAGTTCTACAAGGTTCACCGTCACTAATAGTCGTTCAACAAACTTCTTCTGAACTTCACCAAGGTGTGCTAAAACATAGCCTTTTCAGTAGTTAAATTCTAGTAGACAAACTGGAAAATAAAAAATAAATAATTTCCAGAAATAAAGAGGATCCTTTACAATTTTAAAACTAAAGAAACTACAGCTTGGTGTATCTCAAGCGAGTTAGCTCATGTAACTAACTTACTTCTGGCTCTCCAGACAGCAATTACACTTAAAAAGAAAAAATGTTTACAATCATCTCTTCTATAGAGATAACTATCCCCACTGGATTTCCTAAAATTGAAGATGTATGAGGAAGGGAAAACAGTGATGAATAAATTTAGACTCTGAAGCCAGGCCTGGCGGCACACGCCTGTAATCCCAGCACTCATGAGGCTGGGACAGGAGGATCATTGTGAGTTCAAGATCAGCCTGGGCTACAAAGTGAGCTCAAGGCCAGCCTGAACGGCATAGTGAGGCCCTGTCTCAAAAAGACAAGGGCCAGGGATTTAGCTCAGTGGCCTAAGCACCTGCCTGGCAAGTGTGAGGTTGTGAGTTCAATGCCTGGTGCCGCAAAAAAAGAAAGAAAGAAAGAAAGTAAGTAAGTATAAGTAAGTTTAGACTCTGAGTTCTTAACTCTAAATACAATGCCTGAGTCAAACAAGGCCTAGCACTGAACTCATGAGAGGATGTGTGTATGGTGTGTCGAAGGTCAGATACTTCAGCCAAAACTGAAGATGATAATTACTACCGAAACACAGGCCCATTTTTAGACTTTAAATTGTTTTAGCAATCATCAAAACTTCTAAGGGAGAACTTTAGAATAAATTCTCTTTGGAATATGGCAAGCAGTCCAAGATATTCCATTTTGTTCTTCCTAAAGTCCAGACTTAAGATGATGAGGGACTTCAAAACCATCTGCTATGAAAAACAATGGAAAGAACTGGGGGATGCTCAGGAAGGAGAAAAAAATTTTTATTTTTCATTGATGGGGATGGGTGACAGAAGATCACAACCTTCAAAAATATGAAAGGCCATCATTTGTCTTAATAGCTCTACATTAAACCATGTATGGTGGTACATACCTGTAATCCCAGCACTGAAGAAAGCTAACGCAGGAGGATTACAAATTCCAATGAGGCCTGGGCAATTTAGAGACCCAGTCTCAAAATAGGAAACAAAAAGAGCTAGGGAAGTAGCTCAGTGATACAGTATCCCTGGGTTCAAGCCCCAGTAGCTAAATAAATAAATAAATAAATAAATAAATAAATAAATAAAGCAAGCAAGCTCTATGTTATAGGCTGAGTTGTCCCTCTCAAAAATTTTTATGTTTAGGGACATAGATCTTTTGCAAATGGAAGGAGACCAAGAGATGGAGGGAAGAGAAACAAGAGAGAGGGGAAGGGGACATAAAAAGATGTGACATCTACATGTACCAAATATCCACAATAAAAGAGGTCATTACGTACTGCAAAAAAGTACAGTACTAATACATTTTTAAAAATAAATAAAAATTGTTATGTTGAGGTCCTACTCTGCAGAACCTCAGAATGTGACTAATGTGGAAATGGCATTTTTAAAGAAGTGATCAATTCCAGCACTCGCGAGGCTAAGGCAGGAGGATCACTGTAAGTTCAAAACCAGACTGGGCTACAGAGTGAGCTCAAGGTCAGCCTGAACTGCATAGCAAGACCCTGTCTCAAAGAGATAAATAAATTAATTAATTAATTAAAATTTTAAACATAAATAAAAGTTAAAACAGGTCTGGATCCAAAAAAAACAAAAACAAAAACAGGTCTGGGTCCAATATGACTGCTGTCTTTGTAAGGGGAAATCTGGACAATGAGAAGCAAGACTATGTGAAAACACACAGACATGGAATACCATGTTATAAGCCATTGTGAGAGAGCTCAGAACAAATCAAGCCTATAGTCACCTTGATTCTAGCTTCCAGAGAAAGTAAATTCCTGTTGCTTAAACCCCCTACTCCCTGATAACTTATTATGGTTACTCATACAAGGTGTAATCAAAAAATGCAGTGAATATTTAAATTTTTAAAATTTATTACAGTGAAAGACACATGTACTTCCCCTCACTTCAAACACTCTTATCCCATCATTTTTGTCACTTTCTCAAGCAGTTTACATTTACACTTACAACACACTTATCCCATCACTCTTGCTACTTTCTAAAACAGTTTACAGTTTTAATTTATGTCAATTCCTGGCAAATAAAAACATTATGGTGAGTCCTCATTCATCTTATTCACCAGATCTAGCACCATGCTACTTCTACTTCTCCTTTCAAGTCAAAATGATAATGAAAGATAAACCTTTGAATCAATTTGAGGCAGCCACAACAGCACAACCAAACACTCATGAAAGAGGACTTCCAGAACTGCTTCAGAAAGTGGCAATAATGATGGGGTATGTGTGAGCAAGGGGGAGTACTTTGAGGGGTGTTAATGCCAATGTGTCTTCTACTATATAAATTTTTAAAAATTTAAACATTCACTATATATCTATATGTATATATCACACCATGTACATTAGGATTCTTTTTTTTGGTACTGGGGATTGAACTCACGACCTCACGACTGCCAAGCAGGTGCCTATGCCACTGAGCTAAATCCCCGGCCCTCACACCATGTACATTAGAAGGCAGCATGAAATCAAGGAGCAAAAGTGATTTGGTATAATAAAGAACTTTCTGATAATCAGCACTCTGCAAAAAAAGTATGCCTCCTCCATGGGAATGTCCATCAATGAAAAGAAGCTGAACCCCACCATTAGTGCCAAAAACAGGGCCTGGGCCTCATTAAAAGCTACTGGAGCAAAAAGGCCGGATGTTCAGACTATGGAGTACAACTACAGAAGATACCCATCGGGTAGATCAACCTTAATTTTAAAAGTTTAAAACAAAAGTCCTAGGTCAATCCTCTATAAAATATGACACAAAGTTGGAGAAGAATTTAAGCCATTCATCTCAGAATTTCCTCTTGGCACTTCAAAGGGGGAATATCCTCTTAATCTAGTTCATGATATATAACGGTAATAGAGAATCTGTTAGAGCTTTCATTAATAACAAACATCCTGTTGTGGCACGCATGCCATAGGTTCACCACCACTGATACTGGCAATTACAGTCATCTTTCATGCATTAATCAAGGTAGAGAGGCCTGCAAAATACCATTCATTTCATCATAGCACCTCCAAGGCAGTCGACTCCCAAAACCAAGCAGCCAAACTCACAGCCTGAGACTTAAGAGTTAGGTAACATGGCCACCCCAAATCCATAATAGTAACCCAGCAGAGGGAGGACTGCAGATCAACAGAGCGAGAGTGCCTTCCAGAAAGGTCATCATGCATTTCACCTAACTTGACATACACCTCAATAAGTCAGGACACAATAAAGGCTGTCTCCTTCTTTCTGCCAGCCCAAACCCCAAAAATGTCACAGGATAGGTCACTTGGAACTGGGCTCACGTTGGCATTATTTCATATGCTCTTGGACAGTATTACTTGTTTGACTGTTTTGTGACTCTTCCTGTACCAGCAGAAAATAAATTCCTCAAAGAAAGGCAGTCTCTCCGTTCTTTTATACGGTAACTCCCTACACTCCATCATTCAATTACAGAGAGGACTACAAATCTGCTAACCTGAAACGGAACAGTTTTATCACAGTTGAAAGACAGTCAGGTCATTCTAGTAATGACTATACCCCACAGTTCTTAAACCAGCAGTTAATACGGTCTTGGCCTACCCAGCTTATAATTCCAAGGGACACCAACTGAAGAAACAGACCCTAAACCAGCCTAAAAGTGGGTACCTGGAATAGAATCTCCTCCAGTACTTTGGGTTCTTTGGGGAAAAGCTCTGTAATCAAGTATGTTTGGGAAATGCCAGGTTAAATAAAGTAGATTTCTCTTCAGTAGGATTTCTTAGTACCATTAACTCCCCACTACACAGCACAGATAAATCTCCAAGAGGCAACTACAGTAAGCAGCCATGAAGATGCCTTAAGACAAGCTTGTTTCAGGCATATTCCATGGGAATCTGGTATGCCCAACAATCTAAAAATTCATTCCTGGGCCAAAATAAATCAAGTCACTCAGCAGAATCACATTAGTGAGAGCTAGCAAACTATGTCCTTGAGCGTAGAGTCTCTACCTATCCCAAAAAAGAACGGAGGAGCCACAAGTCTCCCAGTCTTACTGAGACAATACAAAGGCAAGGCATGCCTCAGCCGTCCTTCTGTGCTTCAGCTGCCATCATTCCAAAGGACAGAGAAGCAATCACTGAATACTTCTGTTAAGAGAAGGGTTCCTTAATCCCCAGATGTAATCCAGCATAGCTAAGGTAAGAGATAACAATCAAGACTTTTTTTTTAAAGTCAAGCAGAAAAAAAGAATAAAGGCCACAAGGAGTGAATACTATGAGATTAAGAATAAGATAAAAGCCCAACATTAAACATTCTAGAGAAAATTCTGCCTGTAATGGGCAATATAATTCTGCACCTCTTGCCCTAAAAAAAAAAAAAAAAAAAAAGGCTGACATGTGCTTTGGTTCTGGCTAGAGCAAGCAATGTTTCTGGAACAACTTCACCTTGGTTACATATTTCTACTTTAAACATTCCAAAGTTGCTGAAGGCCTCCCAGGAGCATCTGCTCCCGTTTCTCGGGCAGGAGTTAGTTCCTGTGGAAAGTGTTTGTTTAGTTTCATCACAGCTTTGAAGAGGGGTAGGAATTCTGGCTCAGAAGAATTTAATGGCCAGGCCCTTCTCTTACATAATTTATAAACAAACAGAGTTTATCCCAGTGTGGCTCATTTGGCTCACAGGCTGAATTTAGAAAAATATATTCCCCATTCATTTGGGAAAAGCCACAGTGAGACCTGTCAATAACTACAAAAATGTCCAGACCAGCTATCACTCTATTGCCTAATCCTAGTGGACCTGGCTTAGGAGGAGGCACACTCACAATCTCACCACCGAAGCCCAGGACAGTCAACAGATGAAGCCCCATCTAAAGGGTGATGGGAAGAACCTGACAAGCAGCTGAAAAACTGTTCCCCAGAAGGTTCTACGCAATCATGATTTTTTTTTTAAAAGCTCAGAAGAAAAGTGCTAGGCAAGGTCAAACGCCACAACAGCAATTTTTCCCTAAGGTGTCATGAATGGTCAAGGGTATGGGTGGAGAGCAATTTATTACTACTAACAGTTAAAGGCCAAAGTAATTTATTTATCTTTAATAACATATATCCAAGGTTGTCCCTAGAACATCACTTACTCCCTTAACATTCCAGGTTATTCTCGTGGGAGGAGTAACTGCTGGGGAACAGCCCCCAAATAAGCCTCCTCGCTGCTGTGCAATGACTATTGTAACCGCAATCTGTGCTGGAGAACAAGGGGCAGGACAGAGGTTGTGTCATCGAAAATCCAGCTGTGCACAAAGATGTCATCTGATTCTGGCTGTGGGACCCACTAGTCTCTATGACAAAAGTCAAACACTCTTCCTAGAGATTCAAAACCATCCATCCCTTCCCTCTGAAGTTCTTTCCGTTTCCTGATTCCTCAGAGAGCTTTTCCCCATTCCTGTTCCCAACTGCAGATACCTTACCGAGATTCAGCTGTAGATCCCCCTCCCACCCCTCCAGGAATCTTACCAAGGAGCCATACATTCCCCCAGTTTACAGATGTGGAGACTGAGGGTCAGGGAAGCTAGCTCTCCTCAAGTCCCACTTTAAAAACAGACCAGGAGGGACTGGGATGTGACTCAGTGGTAGAACTCTCGGCTTACACGTATAAGGCCCTGGTTCGATCCCCAGCTCCACTAAACAAACAAACAAACAAACAAATGAACAAACAAACCACAACAGGAAGCAGATCAGTTATAACTCCTGGTTCCAACATGCCTCAGACAGCCTCACCTTTTTCTCAACTATGCCATGAGCACATTCCACACCAAGTAGCCTCCTGGTCTACAAAGCTAGAAAAAGCTAGATGCTAACCTAGCCTGCTTCTCTGCAAAAAAAAATGCCTTGCTCACAGCAACAGCCAGCCAAGGTAGATCCAAACATGCATTTCTCTTAAGAACTCAGCTAGAAACCCACCCCAGGACCCTTCACTGATTTCTAGGCATTTTCTCTTGGCCCAAAGCATGTGGCACTCAGTCCATTATGTTTTATACTGTCACCATTTCAGGAACACATCCTGTCTCTCCCATTGGTCCAAAAGCCCAACCCTAACATATACTCAAGAGGAAACTGGCAGTGATTCTGTGAGCACTACTCAGAAAACATCAGGCCCCACATCCTACTCTCTCTAGGAAAATGATGGCAGTAGGGATGAAACTCAAGGCAAAGAGACAGAGGCCAGACACACCTGAAACATCCAAGCCTTTTCTACAGTCTTCCTCACATTCATAGCCAAGAATACAACAGCAAGATGGACCATAATGAACAGATCCAGGACTGAGTACATCCACAAGAAGAAAAAAGTATTAAGGTACTTTCTTTTTTTTTTTTTCTTTTCTTTTAGATCCAAAATCTAATGGACACATCGAGGCTCCTAATACAAATTAGATTTCATCAAAAAGTACATGAACTCCAGGTGTTTCCAACAGGCAGCCCATGCACACCACATGGAGCTCTAGAATACCTAGAAACACAGTCCCACAAGACCATACACTTTCAACAGTACTATGTGACTTTTAGCAATATTTTTCATGACTCAGAGTTCAACCTGACTGCACAGAAAACAACTGAATGATTACTGTTTAGGCAAAGCCACAGTGCAGTGCTAACTCATCTCCTATCTCTCTCACATACAGTCAAACTGAAACCCACATGTATCAGACTTTACATGGGCTTGTGCAATTTGGCAACTAAAACATGGTAAATACTGCTAACATTTCCACCTACCTCATGTGTGTGAAGACAGGCATTTACTGTTGTTAAGCAGACATGTAAGTTTTCTTATTTAATTATTAAACTTGGGCTCATTAAAAGGGAAAGAGACCAAAAGATGGAGGAAAGGGAAAAAGAGGGAAGAAGAAAGGTATGAAAAAAGAATAAAGTGTTATGCACACGTGTCAACTCCCCACAATGAATGTAGTCATTATGTATTGCAAACATATACTAATAAAAATAAAAAATAAATTTGGCCTTATTGTGTTATTCTATAAAATAATTTAATAAGTTAAAAGTTTAAAAAGTTATTACTTATAGACAATAACTATATTACATATTTTATGTGCAATCAAGACAACTCCTCTCCAATGCAGCCAAGGCAAGCCAACAAGCAAACTTTCTTTTCTTCACAGAATGACATTCCCAGGAGCAAAAGCACAGAGACCCGAGTTAAATAATCATTCTATACCTACAAGGGCAAGTCTGGGTTTGATGATTTTCTGTGAAAATCATCCTGATCTAATGGAAGAACCCATTTAGAGGTAGTAAACTAGTCCAACATGAAGCCTCCAGGAAAGGTCCAGGATTCAAAAGCTATTGGCTACAGACTCTTGCCCAACCCCACAAAGCAAGTTGGCTGAAGGTGGCAACAAAGAGTTAAGACTAGAATGGGCTTTCAGAGCTTTGTAAGGTTGTTCAAAAATCAAAAAAGGCTTCACCCAAGTATGCCTAAAAATCCCACCTGAGACTCTAGGCCTCAGCTGGGACCAGTGGTCTCTAACAAACTATCAACTTCATCTTTGTGCGCCACTTAGATAAATCTAATCACCAATTTTAAAAACCTAGACTGAACATATAGGTTCTATCACTGTATTATCAACGCAGTCTTTTTCTTTAGCAAAAACAAACTTCATCCAATTGATCATACATCTAGCAGTGCAACTAAGGACAGTCAATGCAAAAAGAATTTGCTTCTGTTCCTAGTTTTGACAGGCAAAGGAGGGAGGCAGACATGCCCTATATGACATGGGACAAACGATGCTCTGGAAGTATTAGAAAAGGCAAACACCTCCTCATACAGCCTCAGTGGTACTAATTCGATCCTCCTGTAATTCCTTTCGTCCAAACTTTGCTAGCCAGCGACTCCCACATATCATTCCAAGAGATCTGCACACTACCCAGTACTACTTCAAAATGTTTCCCTGACATACTGCGTTATCCACAGCATGGCTGTTTGCCATGCATCAAGGACAAAAATAAGCCACGAAGATTCCCAAAAGGAGATAAGTAAATTGTAGAGGGCTGTTAAGGGTCCTCTGAAAAGAAAGTTGGCTCTCACCTCATTCTCAATTGCTTCCAGAGATGCCTGAAGTCATGCTGCTTTCTTCTGAACCAACCTTTCGATCAGTTTAGTTGAAGTTAGTTCTAATGTGAAATTAAATGTGCTATTAAATAAAGCATAGTTACCATGGTTGAATGGATATACCAACCCCAGTGGTCCCTCCAAACAGAGCCAAATCAAAATTAACATTATTTTCACAGTCTAGGAGAATCAACTTTGCTTCAAATCAACAATGTATTAAAAAAAAAAAACAAAACTTAAAAACAGCCATTTTCCATCAAAACCTCCCAAACACAAGAGGAAAGACATAAAAGTGACCTTAAATCTATTTCAGAGAAAGGTTTATTTGGATTCTTAAGAATGCAAAGACAATAACTACCTTTTAATTGTCTTTTGTTCTAAATTAAATGTTTTCAAGCAATTCAACAAGTAAAAGTATGCTAAAAATCTACTCTATACAATACACTGTGGGCAAAGAAGGTCTGAACAACCATCTTCACTACTTAGAAAGGGGCTGGGGCTATAGAAAATGAGGCCTGTTTCAACATAGCCAGTGATCTAGACAGTGGAACTCTGCAGAGAAAAACATCTCAATGCCAGTAATCGAATCTGAATATGGCAATAGGTTGGAAAACTAAATCAAAGCAAAATCTTATCAACAAATCCCCATGGAACCAGATCATGAGAAGGCACGGACACCATCTGGGCACTGTAGGGAACAAAACGGTCACCACCTGCTCCTTTGGCGAGCTGCTGGTATATTCTCAAGAATCATAAAGTTCTCATGTAGAAGAGACCAGAAAAATTAGGTAAAATTAGATAAGATTAAAATAACAGTTGAAGGATAGCACAAGGCCATGAAGATAAATTGTTAATGGAGTATGACTGCGCTATTTAGCACCTTAGGGGTTGATGTTAAAATGACTCCAGGAAATCTTTGCTCAGGTGGCAATTTACATTTAAACTCAAATTCCCCTAAGAAGGGAAACAGAAAATTGGGGAGGGGAGCAGGATCAGTATGCTTCAATGGGTCCAACTGGCACAGAGAATGTATTCAGTATATCTGCCAAAAGAAAGCTTATAAAACTAGCCAGTGGCTCTATCCTGGGTCCCTGCTAAAAATCTGGTATCTCTACTAGAGCTGCCAAGCTGTCTTGATTCTTCTCACAGGTCTACGAACTCCTGGATGATGACAATTCTGTAGCAGCAACAGTCACTGATTCTAACATGTTGATCATTTGCTGTACACCTTATTTACATTATCTCATTTAATCTTTGTAATTCTTCAGAGGTATAAGCTGTCTGGCTCATGCTACAGATGAGGAAATAGAAGTCCAGAGAGTTTGGGTGATCTAGCCAAGATCACGCAGCTGGCAGTGGCAGAGCCGGAATACAAACACAGTCTGACTCGAGCCATGCTCTTCATTCCTGGGCCCCTAGCTTGCAAGAGCCTAGTCAGCTCTGAACTCTCACAACAGACAGTAAATGTTATGCTAAGCTGCCTTTTATTGTATTTATTTATTTATTTTTCAGTTTTTTGAGAGGGTCTTGCTATGTAGTTCAGGCTGGCCTTGAACTTACTACGTCGTCCAGGCAGCACCTTGAACTCATGGCTCTCCTCCTGCTTCAGTCTCCCAAGTGTTGGGATTACAGGTGTGTGCTACCAAGCTCAGCCTAAGAAACATTTCTGAACCATAAGTGATTAGTAGACTGCCACTGTATTTGTCTGCCTCAAACCTACCTTATGGTGAGTCAATAAACACAGCCCTAAGCTCTGGCCAGCTTCTCAATTCATTCATTATATTAAACCTTTCTGCACATTAGTGTCCTCACTTAAAAAAGCAAAAATAAAACAGGCAAGGACTCCTATCACTCAGAATTCTCCTGGTGAGACAAGCAGTGTCAAACATACAGTATTTGTTCATTCAAATATTTCATTAACCACCTATGTGACCTTCAGCCCTACAAGGCTTCCATGTACTAGCAGAAGGCAGAGCCAGCAATGAGGCAGGAAGTCATGAAATGTTCTGGGCTTCTGCCTGCCAGGGCCAGCCAGGTAAGCAACAGTAAGAGAGGGTTCAATAACGGATTGTTTCATAAGCAGAATGTTTACCTAGAGCCCGGGCTGAAGAAATCACTGTCCTCTGTTCTGTCATTTGTTTTGACTGGTACAAAATTTCCTTCTTTTTCTTATTGGTTCAATAAATCTACATTGCAGCTTTGTTTTTTCCATTCCTGAGACGAAAGAGTTTGATTTTCTATTACTGTCAGCCAAGAAATTCAGCCGAGCCAAGTGGAACAGGCCTACAATGATCAAGAGAGAGTTCTATCTGGATTTCCTGCTCCAGCGACAACAGTGTCTGCAGAAAGTCCACCGTTAAGTTATAGCCTATAGAGGCCTGGAGGATAATACGGGCAGGCAGAGGACACTGTTGCCTAGTCATTCATAAAGAGTAACCTTCACACACATGGCTCAGGTCTCAATGCTGGCCTGACCGCATTAAGATCAGCCAGAAAACAGATTCCTGAGCCAAATTAAAAAAGAATTTAGCTTCTAGAAAGTTGAGGGACAAAGGAAAAAGTCAAGGGAGTAACAGAAATGCCTTGAGCAATCTGAAGCAGGCAGGATGACACGGGGAAATGGCCTTTACCAAAGAAGCAAAAAGAAGGGTCAACCTCATGTGTGTGAATGCAGCCAAAGAGTCTTCACCAAAGCTGCAAAGGAAACAAAAATAAACTAACAGGATAAAAGGAAGGCTGTTGCATGAAGAAGAACTTCTGCTCCAGTTGAAAGAGAGACAGAAAGAGAGAGAGAAAGCAAGCACACACTGAAATGATCTAAAGCTGCCTATAAATATTTGGAAACATCAAAGGCGGTCCTGTTAAATTAAAAATGCTGTCACAGAGATAGGAACTAGCCTCTAGCACTGCCAGCTTCAACATGTGAGCCTGTGATCTGAGGAGTGAAGGCTCAGCTCCTCAAGAAATCTGATTCACTAAAGAAAAAAGTGAACAAGCAGTTGAGTTTTAATAAGGGCATTAAATACCTTAGGAATGAGCTAATTAGAGTTTAACTCTTTCAAGATTGTCCGAGTTCTTAAGAATGCTATAAAGTAAGCTCCCTTCAGAATCTAGTTAAATCGGTCTCAAAACCTGCAATATGAAAGAAAAGAACTAAAATAGTACCTTCCAACTTCAAAGCTGATAAATTCTAACAGGTCAACTCAGAGCTAAAGGCAGAAGCATGTGAACAGGAAGGAGGAGGAGATTAATCAAGAAATATTTCCTGAGGTGAGGCTAGGTTGCTTATTGACAGCCATGTTTTTCCCTAGTTAGATAAAAATAAGCTCACCTTCTAATCCTGGGTACATTTTACCTTGTGTGTTGCCCCTTTTCCAACATACTCCGAGGACAGATGCAGTGTGCCAGTGGGAAGTTCTATTGACTTCAACTGCTTACTGCCATACCACACAAATTATGGTCACATGCAAGGTCACTAACACTAGTCACCCAACAGTTTTCCTTGCACATGAAACCCAAGGAAACCAAGATGAGTACACAGTCAGCAAAGTTCCATCCTTTCTTTGGCCCTGAAGAAGGAGGACATAGAAGCTCCTGGAAAAGCACATGCACACATTCACACACACCCCTTCACAGAGGGGGCATCTTTCCATCACTGGGTTTCAGGAATTCAAAAGAAGGAGGCAGACAGCACTGGAAATCACCTTCTCCATTCAAGGAGAGGAATGCACAACCCAGTCTTGGTGGAAGGAGACTAGGAGAGGGAGATTTTAAAAAAATACACTCTAATCATTTCCATTTTTAGGAAAAGTCAATGTGTCTAATTTGGGGAGTTAAGATTAATAAAGTATTTGCTTTGGCAAAATCACATACTAGATTAAACCAAGCACTGAAGTCATTTGTGCTTGCCAAATAATTAGGCCCCCAGAGCATGGACTTAATGTATCACAGCATTCCATGTGCTCTGGCCAGGCACAACCAACCACCCTGCTTTCCTTCAGAGTAGTCTTGCCCAAATGAAGGCCACGTGGTTCAGGAACAACAAGCAGACCGGCTTCGAAGCACATGGGACTTGTTGCTCCTGTCCACCTGAGTGCTACATGTGTATCTGGAGTAAGGAGTAGGGCTGAGCAGGTGGGGTTGCAGCAAAGCACCCTGCCTGGCACACGGAGGTGAATGACAAACTGGATGAGAGGTACGAAGAGCCTGGGTGCTTCACAACTACTCTTGGGAGCCACAGATCCTACACCAGGGGAAAAGGCACATACAGCAAGTAGGGTAGCACTCAGCACGTTGAAAAAAAAAGATTTCCATGATATGATCACTTCTCTGCTCAATGAGCAGTATTTTGAGATTCTTTAACCTCTGTAAGCTACTACTCTAGAACAAAAATTTCAACCATCTGGGAACCACATCATAAATGTTAGGTATACATGGGGAACATCATGAAACTATGCACGTTATTCTCTTCAGTTATATTCTCATCATGACTGAATATTATTTGCCTGCTGTTAGCAACTCATGCAGTCCTTTCCAGAAGTCTAAGAAAGATTTATCTCCTTGACACAGATGAAGAAACTGAGATTCAGAGAAGCAAAGTCACCTTTCCCAGGAAGTAACTGGTAGTATCAGTATCCAAACCAAGACGGCTGG
>RJWT010016440.1:0-19867 GCA_004365215.1 Cuniculus paca | reverse complement strand
AATTGACAAATAATACTTCATATACTTACAGGATAGGATGTGGCATTTTGATACAAGTATATATACATAAAAGTATACTGTGAAATGATAAATGAAGCTAATGAACACATCCAGTACCTCAGATACTTCATTTTTTGTAATGGAAGAATTAAAAATGTTTCAAGTGGGACTGGGGATATAGCTCAGTGGCACAAGCACCTGCTTGGCAAGTGCAAGGTCCTGAGTGTGCGGTCCTGAGTACCAAAAAAAAAAAAACTTTCAAGTGTACAAGGCACTGCTGTTATGGATAATAGTCACTATGACAAACAATGGATCTGCAAAACCTAATCTTCCTTTCTGAGATTTTGTACCTCTTAATTAACATCTTCGCAACTCTCCTCCATCTAGCTGTGCTGGCCATTCTGGCACTTGGTGAGAATCATGTCACTCTGGCTGTATGGATTTGATATTTTCAGGTACCATATATAAATTACATCGTGCTGTATTTCTCTCTCTGTCTCTCTCTGTCTCTGTCTCTCTTTGTCTCTCTCTGTCTCTGTCTCTCTCTCTGGCTAATTTGATTGAGCATGATGTTCTCCAGGTTTATCTATGTTATTCAAATGACATTTTTTTTTCTTTTTAAGCCTCTATTTCTTTATTCATTCATCTATTTTTCTTTACCTGTACTTCTAATGGATGGATGCATAGGTTTATTTCATTTCTTGGAGATTATGTACAATACTGTAGTGAGTATGAGAGAGCCAGTATCACTTCAATAAACTGGTTTCATTTCCTTGGACTATCCCGTGCTTCTCCTTCATCTGTAATTTTGCTTTTTAGTGTCAATTACAGGAGTCAAGCACGTTTTGAAAATATGAAATAGTGCTCAAGCTCAAGAATAGCGATGCTGGCAATATGGATATATCAAAAGTGTCAAAGAGAAGCCATAAAATGCTTCCTTTCAGGGAAAGATGAAAGTTCTCAACTTAATAAGGAAAGAAAACATTATGCTAAGGTTGCTGAAATTTATGGTAACGAACCTTGTAAGCATGAAATTGTGAAGAGCAAAAAAGAAAATTATGTTAGATTTGCTGTTGCACTGAAAACTGCGAAAAGTTATGACCACAGTATGTAAATATTTAGTTAAGGTAGAAAAGACATTACATTTTAAAATTCAGTGAAATCCATGGTTTCAGGCATCCACTAGGGATGCTGGGACGTATTTATCACCCAAGGATATGGACAGTCTACTTTATAGCTTAAAGTGAAGTAGGAAAGCTGAATTATATGATACCTCTCTTCTTAATTTTTAAACTACTTTTGTGCTCTTGTCTATACTGAGGAAACAAACATCTGCACTGACAGCATAGGAGGCTTCCTTTTGGTCCACATCCTCACCAACACTTTATCTTTGGGTAAAGCCATTCTAATTGATGTAAAGCGGTATCCCATCAGGCTTTAGTTTGCATTTCCCTTAAGTCTGGTGATGTTGACCGTTCTTTCATATACCCATTGACTATTTCTATGCCTTTTTACAAACAGTGTTTATTTAGATCCTTGGCCCTTTATTTTTTTTCATTGGGCTGTTTTCTTATTTTTGAGTTATTTTGAACATTAGCCCCTTAGCATCATGGTTGAAAGTATTCTCTCCCATTCCGTAAGTTTTATCTTCATTCTGCTGATGGTTTCCCTTTTTGTGAAGCAATACAGTATTTCATTATTCTCATCAGTGAAGAATTATTTAATTGATAAAATATAACACAATTTACCTGTTCATCAATTGATAGGTATTCAAGTTATTTCCACACTTTGACCATTAGGAATAATGCTAAAATGACTATTTTCTCTCATTTTTGTGTAAATAAAACTTTCAGTCCTTTTGGGTAGATACCTATGAATGGAACTGGTTAAAAGAATAACTATGTTAAAATTTTGACAAACTGCCAAATTACACTGCAAGACAACTGCAGTGTAAATGCATGGGTATTTTTGTTTCTGAGCAGTCTTATCAACCCTTGCTTTTGTCTCTCTCTTTTTTATTTTTTTGTCTGTCTTTTTTTTAACATAACCATCCTTGTAAGTGTCGAGCGCTATTTCATTGTTGTTTGATTTGTGTTTCCCTGGTACATAATTATGTTACTTTTTAAAACTATCTTTACTGGTCATTTGTTTACTTTCTTTGGAGAAATATCTATTTAGATTCTTGTCATCTTTTTTGCTGGGTTTGTTTTCTTTGCACGATTTTATTTCGAGAATTCTTTACATAGTCTATATATAATCACTTAACAAATGCATGTGTAATTATACATAGCATATATAATGTGCAAATATTTTTTTCTACTTTGTGGTTGTCTTTTAACTGTCTTAATAATGCCCTAAAACGAACGATTTCTAATTTTGAACTCCTATTATTTTTTTCTTTACAAATCAGTGGTTTTGGTACCCTAAGAAATATTATATAATCTGAGGATGTTAAGCTTTATACTTATGTTTTGAGTATCCAGTGCTTCTCCATCTGTAAGAGGTTTACAGTATTAGCTCTTCCATTTATATTTTTGATGTATTTTGAGAAAGGATAAAAGTCAAGATTCTTCTGGACTCTTAATTATACTCCTTTGATTTTTTTTTGTTTATCTTATTTCAGTTTCATACTATCTTGATTACTACAGTTTGCAATAAATTTTCAAACAAAATGTATAAATCCTCAAACTGTATGGTTCAAGAATTTATAAGCTGTTCAGAGTTCTTTGAATTTATATATGATTTTAGGATTGACTTGAGAATTGCTGGCAAGAAATCAGCTTGAAATTAGAGATCCCATTTTATCTAAAGATCAATTTATATAAATTATCTTCTTAAAATATTTAATATTTTTTAACATCTGTGAACATCATAGCATTCTATTTATTTAGAGCTTCTTTAATTTCGTCCAATAATATTGTAGAATTTCTAGAATAAAAAATTTGTGAGATTTTTGTAGCTAAATTTATTCTTAGGCAGTTTATTTCATAATACTATTGTAGATAAAATTATTTTCCTAATGTAATTTTCAAATTGTTTATTAATGCATAGGAAAATAGCTTATCAATTTTATAGTCTCTGAGCATATTAACGTTAACAGTTCTAATAGCTGTGTGTGTGTGTGTGTGTGTGTGTGTGTGTGGCTTTGGGTATTGCATTTCTTAGGAATTTTTTAAAGGACAATATGGTGTCCAAATAGAAACAGTTACATCTTTTCCAGTTTGATGCTTTTCATTTCATTTTCTGATCTAAATAACCAACCTGTAATTTTCACTATAAAGATGACCTTTTTATAACCATTGAAGTGATTCTTATTAATATGACTTAATTGAATTATGAATGAACTTTGCATTTAAATCAACTTTGCATTCTTGGAATAAATGCCACAGGATCATGGCATGCAACCATATTTATAGGCTGCTGTTCTACTTGTCAGAATTTTCTTTGGATCTATTGGGTTTTTACTTAAGCAAATACTACCCAATAATTTTCTTTTGTTGTGATATCTAGGTCTGGTTTTAGTGTTAGGGAAATGTCTCCATAAAATGAGTTGTCATGTGGATCCTCCAATTTTATATTTGTAGTTGTTGTTAGAAAAATTGTTATTAATTCTTAAGTATTTGTTAGATTTAGCCAGTGAGTCTCTCTAGCCCTGAAATTTTCTTTATGAGACATTTTAAAATCTAATTCAGTAACTTTAGTTGGTATATATCTATTCAGATACTCTATTACATCTTTTGATAATTTGTATCTTTCCAGACATTTGTTCATTCCATCTAAGTTATTTAGTTTTTGTCATAAAATTTTTCTTTATACTACCTTAAAATTCTATTTATTTCTGTAAGGGCATTAATGGTGTACTCATTTTCATTCCTTATGATGTCAATTTGAATACTCCTCCTTCTTTCTCCTTCTTCCTCTAGTCAGTTTTTCAATTTTGGTTTTTTTTTTAAGATTCATTTTTTTTGATGTTTTGGTTTTTCTTACCTTTTCTACAATCTCTATTTCATTAGTTTCTGTTCTAATTTTATTTATTTACTTATGTGTGTGTGTTTGCAGTACACGCAGTTTACAAGCACCTTGGGGAGTGGGTACGTGTAAGTGAAACATCGTGTTTGTTTCTTGATTTCCTTTCCCTCCCCTCTCACATTCCACTCTCCTCTAAATCCCTTTTCCTCATTTTTACTCTTGTTGCTATTTTTAATCTTACTTCATGTTTATGACATGATGTATACATTCATTGAGGCTGACTCCTGTACATGGCAATGTTTGTTCTATTTATTTTCCCTTTCTCTCCCCCTGCCTCCTTGCCTTAGGTAACCGAGACCCCTGATCATTTGCAAGAGATCTAACCCAGTTTGCTTGTAGCCATCCTTTTTCATGTTCTTTGTTTGTCCCTTGCCTTTCTCAAATGAGAGATCTATATGGCATTCAAGCTTGTGCATCTGATTTATTTAACCCAACGCTATATATTTCAGGTGCACCAACTTTCCTACAAATTGTTTTTCTAAGTATATCATCTATTTTATGTTATTTTAAAATGGGAGGGCAAATTGTTGATTTTCTCTATTTCTTCTTTTCCACTGATTGATCGATTGATGATTGATTTTAGTAGTGGATAAGGAAGTCCACACTTCATTTATGCAAGGAATATGCTCTTACTACTGAGATATGGTTCCAGCCTATTATTTGTATTATTTATTTATGTTTTTTACTATTAAGGTATTGACACCTATACTTTTTCCTTGTATATATCATTTTTACCTATCCCATAATTTTTGGAGAGTCATGTCCTCATTTCCTTTATCCTTGAAGTTTTATATTTTCTCTTGATAATTTATCTGCTTCATTGTTTATTTGGGAGTACACTGCATGATTTTCATGTAAATGTGATGTTCAGCAATTTCTTCTGGTTATTAATTTCTACTTCATTCTATTTTTGTCATAAATCATATACTGTGTGACTTTGATACTATTTTAAGTATTGAAATTTGTTTTATGACCCATAAATAATTTATCCTGAACAATATGGAGAGTATTTTGTGTGAACTTGAGAAAAATTTGTATTTCATTATTTTTAGTTAGAATTTTCCATTTTTATTAGATGAATTTGGGTTAGTGTTGATCATAGTTTTTATTTGCATTTTCATCTTGTGCCTAATTGTTGTATACTTCATTAAAAGTAAGTGAAGTTATGTCCGATTATTATAAATTACTTTCTTTCTGGTTCTGTTAATTCTTTCCTCTTGTATCTTGGGGCACTATTAATATGTGCATATATTTGTGTAACTATATTGTATCTTCTTTATGGATTATTGTATTTGTTGCTTTGTATGTCCCTCATTAGAGCTATTAAAATTTTAGCCTGTTTCCATATATTAGAAGACCCATAACAGTTTTTTAAATTTTTTTTTTTTTGGTCTTTTCAAGACAGGGTTTCACTATGTATTTCAGGCTGACCTTGAATCCACAGCAGTCCTCCTGCCTCAGCCTCCCTAGTGCTGGAATTACAGGCATGCGCCACCATGACCATCTAATTGTTCTTTACATGATAATATTTTCCATTTCTTTGCTTTCATCCTATTTCTGTTTTTGAATGTAAAATGTGAGCTATATATAAATTGGGTCTTCTTTTTTACTCAATGCTACAATCTCTTGTTTTTTGGGTGTCTTTTGAAAACCATTTTCATTTAATGCTTTCTCAATATAGTTAGATTTACATATGCCATTTTATTTTTGTTGCTAAATGTCTCATGCACATTTAAAAGTTTTTCTAATTTTTCTTTTTTATTAAGTGAACATTTTCTAGTGAATAATAGTTTAACTTATTTGCAGTTTTTCTCTACAGTCTGAGTTTTCTTAGTAATTATTCTAGTGTTCAGTATATATAGTTTGCTTGTCAAAATCTATTTCATAATTATTCTAATTCCAAATTTCTACAAACTACAGTCCCATATTAATATCACTATACAATATAATTATATTTAAGTTATTCATAAAAGTACTAAGTAATTTAAGAAAAAAGTTATTAAATAGGCACATATATTATGTTTAATAATTCCACAATAATTTTACTTACATCTGTATTTGTGTATGTCTAATTATTTCTTCTGTCACTTGTTTTCAGGCTTAAAAGTTTTCTTAAGTATTTATCTTAAGGCATGTCTTCTAGCGGTGATTTCTGACATTTATTTACTTGAAAAAGTTACTTTTTTGCCTTTATCTTGAAAAATATTTTTTGATGAATGTGATTTATTTTGTCACTTTTCCCCCAGTATTTTGAAAATTCTATTCCTTTGCCTTCTGGCCTCCAGTGTTTCTGATGTGAAATTAGATATTAATTTTATTGGAGTTTCTTTGGATATAACGAGTATTTCCCTGTAGCTTTTAAGACTTTCTTTGTCTTTGAAGTTCTACATTTTTGGTAAATTATACGTTATGAAACTTTTTAAAATTTATTTTCCTTGTAATTACCTTCCTTGCAGTTGTTGTTTGCTTGCTTATTTGCTTACTGTCCTAGATTATTTTGGTGAAATCCATTTTTCACACAGTACAATCCCTCTGACGTCACCCCTTATGGGGGCAGCCTTGCAAGTATGCATCATTACATTAAAATCATGATTCTTTCCCTGATCTCTGTTTAGATGAATGTCTCCATTGGTATTACACTCAGCATTAGGCTCTAGTTACCATCTGATTACGTGTACATAATTTTTAAACTTTGGACAGTGCCTTAAGGCATAAGTTTCTCTTAAGTGTGACCTGATTAATTAAAGCCAAGCTTCTTTGCTATGTTAGATTTTAAGGCCAGTATTTGAAGTCAGTTATGACCTTGAAAATGCTCCTTATTTATCTTTTTTTCCTTGGTTCATTCTGGTAAACTCACTCTCTCATAGCTAAATAGGGGATGAGATCTCCATCTTAATCACTTAACACCAAAATCAACCTTACTTTGGGAGGGTGCCCTTTGTCTTTATAGTTCCCATATTCCATTCCAAATGAAGTCACTTCCCTTGGGGGAAACACAAGTGTTCTTACTTTTTATGGCACAACTCTTTCTCTTCAGTAAATATGTGACTCATTACTTCAGAGCTGAAGATCTTGACCAAGTCTGAACCCCAGGATGACAACCCTGTAATATGAGCAGCAAAACTAGAAACGAAAGGAGGGAGCAGGTAATGGTTGAAGTACAATTGACTTTTGCTGCTGTTCTTTTTGAGATTTAGTAGCTTTTCTTGAGCACGTGTTTCTTAATGTGCTACATGTCCTTGGGAAATTTTTCAGAAACTTCTATTGTTTTTTTTTTAATACAACTGTTTGCCAATTATGTTTGTTTTCCTGGATAGTTGATCCATAGAGCATCCATCTTGTATTATTATTATGGAAGTAATGAATAACAGAGATTTTAAATTTCCTTGGAAAATTTATGCTCAACAAATGTAATGGAAAATGGAAATGTTGGGAGCCATTGAAGCTGGAAATTGAACACAGGTGCAGGGCTGTGGCATGGCCTGGGCATGGCCAACCCTAGAACAAAGAGATGCCTCAAAAGGCAAGATAAGGCCACAACTGAGGACACCTTGCTCCAACCCCAATTAACAAGATA
The DNA here is from genome assembly GCA_004365215.1 of Cuniculus paca. Classification (NCBI taxonomy): domain Eukaryota; kingdom Metazoa; phylum Chordata; class Mammalia; order Rodentia; family Cuniculidae; genus Cuniculus; species Cuniculus paca. Next base: position 12,261 of record RJWT010016440.1, on the reverse strand, counting down.
AAGATTGTAGCTGCACTCCTGTAGTAAAAGTCAACCTGGAGACTTTCTCCTAAGATAGTTTTCCTAAATTAACATAAGATACTTCTCCTAAATTAACATAAGATATGTCTCCTAAATTAACATAAGATAGTTCTCCTAAATTAACATAGTCTGTTAATTGGAAAAGTTCTTGAACCACTCCCAAGGTCCTGCTCAGTTTCCTGCATTTTCCACTCTTAATTCCTTCACTGTTTGAAAACTAAATAAATATGGGCCACCCATAGACATTCCTTGTCTCAGCCCCCAGAGTTTCAAACTCTGTCAGAGGGCATTGGTCCTCCTGGAGCCCTAAAATCATACCTCTTGTCTCATTTATTTAAGCCTTCGCTCTACACTCCTTTGGGAGATTGGGGATCTTGACCAGGTCCCTGGTACAGAAAGATCAAAAAGTTTCTTTTCACTGATAGAACTTCTGTAATTTTATCATGTATCAAATTGCCTGACTTTTCTGACTCTGTCAGAGACTGATCCAAGGTAGTTTGCTTCTGGTCAATCCTGGGTAAGCATATTGCATTACTAACACAGACAAACATCACTGAACCAAATAAACTGTTTAAGAAAGTGTAATATTAAAGACTTCAGGGTATATTCAGATTTTACCTTCAAATGAGGCATCTATTCATTCTACAATCTAAGCAGAGTATTAGTGATTAGGTAAGATTCACTCAAAGGAAATCGGGAGTTAAATAGTGCTGGTGTCTGCGAGAGTTCTCTAAGTTCCTGGGGGAAAGAAGGATGAGAGGATGAAGAATATAAAAGATAGAGACAGAAAGCTGGGGTCAGGAGGAGCCCTTCTCCACATGGGAGGAAGAGACTGCTCAAACACCACAATGTGTTTATTTATACACTTTGTCATCCCACGCCCCTTTGCTTAACTAGCTTGCTTCTTCCACCCGCCCTGTGTTCTCTTGTGTTCTCAGGGCTGGACCCCTGTTCACCTCCAACACTCCATGACCTCAGGGTGTTTCTCAGGGGCTCCATGCCCTCAGCCCCCTCCTGTTCTAGCACTTGTGCTTTCTGCTCACACATGTGAATGATCACTCGCTCAGCAGCTCCCAACAAGTAGAAGGAAACAAAGAAGAGGAACAGATCCTGACTATTGAAAGGGAAAGCAAGAATATCAGTTTGCCAGAGAAAGCATGTGGACCTGAAGAATTGCAAGAAGCTCAGCATGACTGGAGCATAGCTAGGAGGTGAAATGTGAGAGATACGATTGTAGATTCAGAGGGGCTAGCATGCAAAAGCACTTTATATCAGGTTCACTAGCTTTGATTAAACAGCACACTGGTATTGAGCCCATGACTGGACAATTAGATTGGAGTACATTCTTGATTAAAAACTTTTTTCCTGCGGGACACTCTTTGGTGTTATGAGTTAAGTTTTTTCCATTGCTCAAAAAACATTCTTAGTTTGGACTTTCATGAAATGGAATGTGATGTGTTGGAGAGTACCAAAGAGTGTATAAAGTAGGACTATGGGCATGGAAGGATCCCAAACCATCTTTGCTTCCCTAGAATTGTAAAACAAAATGAATTATCACCAAACTATGGAGAACTCTACCTATAATTATACATGAACTATGCTGAATTGCATAACTGAAACCTATCAAAGAATTGTCATCTGCAGCTGTATTATGCTGTCCACTTTAGCCACGTCACACACACAGTCACATTAGTAACAGCTCCAGGCTGGTTGAACCAAAACTGGGTAGACACAAACAGATTCGTAAGACTTTAGGTCTTTTAAAATCACAGAGAACTTCCCTGGGGATGGGATGATACCCACATTTCATATCCCACTGAGTTGCTCATTGTCAATCTGAAAGGGATTCAAAAAATTGCTTATTCATGTTTAATTTTCTGAGTTGCTCCCTTATCCCTTAATTCTCACAGTTGCATTTTCCTAATTGCAGTTACAGCATATTTATTTCTGATAATTTTAAGCAAGTGAATGATGTTTCCCCCTGTACCTATGTCAGACACATTGTTGGAGCTTACTAGATGTAGCTTGACTTTTTTGGAACTGAAGGATGTAAATTGCTCACTGTCCACTTTGTCTCTTCTAAAGAGCTTGGAACAGGTTTATCATCTACTCAAACTCAGCAGTGACTGTTTTTTATTATATCGAGGCTATTTATCATTTGTCCTTAGTCTTTTGCTACCATGTTTCTTGAAGAGTTAAAGTCCAACAAACATAAAATTTCCTAATTACTTCTCTACTCTACTCCTCCTTAATGTTCCAAGTTCACTACTAGAGATCAGGATAACATCTCTACTCTCACAGTGCTCAGGTAAATTTTTATTTCTTAATCAATGGAAAGCTGAAATGATTCTTTCTAAAATAGTTACAAAATAGAGAAAAATTTGCAGTTTGTTCCCACAGAGAAAGATATGTATATACCTAAATTAGAGAATTTTAGATAAAATCATATTTTCTTATGGGAAGTGAACTTTCTTTGGGGCTTTTTTCAGACTTGTGAAACTTTAGAGCTTTGTAAATCTTTCTAATTAAAAATAATTTTAGAATATTTTGAAAGTATGTAAAGATACAAAAAGCAAAATTAAATTATTTATATTATTATTAATCATTCATAACTTCTGCTAACCTACCAGTTTTTCTCTTATGGGGTTCTTTTTAAAAGTTACATTTTTCAGGGCTGGGGATTTAGTTCAGTGGCCTAAGCACCTGCCTGGCAAGCATGAGGTCATGAGTTCAATCCCTGGTGCTGCAAAAAAAAAAAAAAAAAAAAAAAACTGATTGATAAAAGTTACATTTTTCTTACCATTATTTGTGAATTTTCTTATTATAAATCTTAACAGAATTTTATTGGTTCTTAGGCATTTTGATAGTTTGTTTTTATTCATTTAATGATACATGATAATAATAATAATCATATATACCTATGTTTAACTGACAATTTGTCATTATTTTGGTGATATTCCTAGAAAGTATTCATTCAATTATTAGCTTGAAAAAAATTAAGGATACCAAACTATCATCACTTATGTTATATTATATTTTTAATTTATAATGGTCTTGCCTTCAAAATGCATTGTGAGATTAGAGATGTTATCCTGATCTCTAGTAGTGAACTTGGAACATGAAGATAGATAGATAGATAGATAAATTGATAGATAGATTTGATTTAAGACATTCCTTTGCTTTGAACTTCTGTTTATATGAAAACTTACTTGTTATTAACCAATGCAATTTCATCTTTCAAATTATGGTTGGCTGAAATTACTATATAGGCAGTCAAAATTAGTATGAGCTTTGTAACATTTTTAAAAATGTTTAATCTCTTTACCTTCTCTAGATTTTCCCCACTGCATGGACTTCTTGTTTTACTTCCAGACTAGCCTTCTTTTTGACATCACTCTGTCTTGTTTACAAATTTTAGTAAATGATAAAAATATCTTCTTATTTCTACTCTTCTAGATTCTTGCTTGGGTCTCTGCAACAAATTACAGATTATCAATGACAAAGCATGCATACAAATTCAGGTAGTAGAATTTATGCACAGATCAGGAGCTTACAAAAGGAAAGAAAAACTCCAAGAAATGTTTAAACCCAAACCTGGCATCCTGGGGAATGCCTACAACTCAAGTACTCTGAGAGGCTGAGGAAGGAGGGCCGCAAATTGGAGCCCAGTCTGGCAATTTAGCAATTGAGAGACCTATTGACATCTTGTCTCAAAATTAAAAATTAAAAAAAAAAAACGGGCTGGTGATGTAGCTCAGTGTGAAAGTCCTGGATTCATTATCTGGTAAAGGAAAAAAATAAAAACAAAAATGAAAAAATTTAACTTAGAGGATTTTTACAATGCATTTGATCAAAGGTGGAAAAACAATCAGGGAAATGTGCTAGAACGAAAGGCAATAACTCAACCTGCTAAACCAGGGGGACTTAGCAGGGTCTGTTAGCTCAGATTCCGCTTGGCATGCATCTGTCTTTGGGAGTAAAGATGTTCCTTTTCTCTGGGTCCAGGATCTGATGACCTAATTCAGGAGGAGATCAGAGTCTTTTCCATATCTATTTGTCTTAGTTACTTTTCTCATCATTGAGACAAAATACCTGACGTCCACAAGTTAAGGGAGGAAAGGTTTATTTAGCTCCCAGTTTGTGGAGATGAAATCAATATTTGGCTGACTCCAGGGCAGGATGGCATGGCAGAGGGGCACTGTGTGGGAGACTGGGTCATAGCATGCCAGGGAAGGCAGGAGGCAGCAAAGCAGCAAAGTAGTAAAGTGGTGGCAGTAGGCGGCAGTAGAACCAAAGCAGCCTGCCTGTCCCTTTTAACTTTTGCAGGCTACCCGCCTTTTTGATTGGTGCCACCCACATCCAAGGTGAAGAACTTTTAATCCTAGCATCACAAGCCCTAATCCAACCACCTTAGAAACCTCCACTTATGACCACGTGAGGTTTTGAGGAATTGCTGGATACAAGCCACCACACTGGAATTTTTCAAATTTCTTTAGCTTAAACTACTAATTATGCAAAGTTATTTGAGATAGCATCTTATGAGTCCTGTCACTTTGCTGATAAAAATAAGTGCCAACATTTAATTGTGGCATTTAAGGCTTTCTTTCCGCTGCACAATCCACCCCTTTCCAGTCTTACGCTATAAACATCATATCACTCATGCCTAACTCCAATAAACTCAGGCTGCTCGCACATTCTGGCCCTTCTTTGCATAATATTCATGGCTGTTCATGACTACTTGCAACATTCTTCTTATTCAAACATCATCTCCTGCTTAATGACATTCAGATTCACTTACCCATACATTATTTTTTCTCATTTAAAATCTCATGGAAATTTCCTTCTTAACAATGGCATTTATTATACTTTGGCATTGCATTATAAATGAATATGTATTTTCTTGAAACTTTTTCTGTCAGACAGGGGCACCTTCAGGTAAATGTGGCCTTAAAATCTTCAGATCCTTTTTATTCTCATTCGTGACTAGCATAAAGTTCAGTACATATTCATCAAATAAACTCAGCAGACTGAGATCAAAACTTTTTAAAATATGAAACAGCATTTTTATGAACCCGCCCCATTGATAGATCTTTGAAGTGTATGTCAATTTTGACCTCTTTGAATTTAGTAATTAAAGAGGATGCATGTTCTCAATGAAGAATTAGACAAAGAGGTAAAGTACAGTGAGCTGTTTTTGGTATTGAAGTTTTAGTTTTCTTTCTCTAGAACAGAATAAATAGGGCTTTCTACCCAACAAAGTACTTAAATATGTTTGACTGATTATAGGAAAGAAAAACCAACCAGTAAGAAATTCAGTGTTATATCCAAGGTTTAGATTTCATACCAAGTTAGAGGTGTGTGTTTGCTCTCAATGCTTTGCATTCACTCATGTGTTTGGGTTGTTGGCACATCATGCCTTAGTGATGCAAATTCAATAGAATCTTTCAAAGAAAGTAAGAGCTTATCTGCAATGCTCTTTACTTTTGTTTCATATATATCATTTCTTTCTCATGGTACTATAGATATTTACCATCTGCATTTTTATGTACAGTGGTGCTGTATATAAAACAAGATTTTCACTTTTTGTGCTTTCAGTGTAAATTAGAAGATGCTAAAATAATTAGACTTACTAGAGTATGATAGATAGTGTAGAAATTTCTATACTAATAAATTATAATGTCAGAAAATTAAGCAAATCTGTGTTTCCACATGAAAAAAGAAGAAGGTCCTGTGAGTTTATAGTACACAGTTTTATAAAGCTCAAGGGCAAAGTTCACCTATGCTAGACAATTTCCCTGGACATCACAATTAGCTTGTCATTTTCATTAAAATGCGAACTTCAAAATATACTACAAAGATTAGTACATTTTTAATGCCATAATTATTAACTCATCTGCTCTTAGAAATCTCTGATCAGAATTCTCCAGTGGGCTTAGTCATTCCATTGGTCAATGCTGTTTTCCAAGATTCATATGTTGTTGTATATCTGCAGAACAACTCATAAGTTTTCTTGGGTTACTTTTAGTATTCTCAAAGAGTAAAATAATGTTCTCTGAGTGGATTTGCTCTGTGCTGTTATTTAAGGGTGAAATGACTTATATTTGATGATGATTTACTCTGATGGTAGTTAGAGAAAGTTGGCAAAATTGTAACTTTTTTTTAATCAATGGGCTTCTGTTTCTAGCACTATGCTTTTTAAAAAAAGCACCATGTCTGCTACTGTACGTAATAAATTCATCACACCATGATCCAAAGCCAAGTCAACTTGGGAAAAAATAGCCTGGGCTCTGTGTCTGGGCTATGCATTCTGGAAATGATGGACTTATGAATCTTAAACCTAAAGTCTGTAAGAGCCATATGGCCTATAAAGCCTAAGGAAAATGGATAGAGAAAGGCATCTGGCTCTTTTGGCATCCTCCACCACATCCTGGTTCAAGTCACTATGGAATTGCAAACAGGTCCTGGGAATGAGAATGATTTGGTGTTTTGAGCTAGGTTAATAGGTTATCGTTTCAGTTTAGAATGGTGTTTGCTGTTAGCAAGTAGGATTCTTAGTTCAGCTATCATATCCTGAGTGCCTATTAGGTAACAGAAATAGTATTTAAATGCTGTGGACTGTGATTCCTTGCCCTGTAGTAGTTTGTAATCTGGTGGACAAAACCATGACGCAGTACAGTGTCATGTGTTAAATGCTATCTTTGAGATAGACGGATACTGTTAGCTGGATAATATGTTTAAAATCCAGATTATTACCAAGGTTGAACGCATCATGCTATTGCTTTGCCAGGGAAGAAAGCTGAAGATCTTTCTACTAATTAGAAATCTGACCGGTGTGCAGATGTGCAGTGCCTCTCAAACTGACCCATGGCACCATTGATTAATTATAGGGTAACGTTTACTAAAAAGCATGGCAGTGCCCAATCCAGAAATTTCCCTCCCTCTCTCCAACTCACCCAAAACAAAATGTTGCCTTTAAAATGTTACAGTCATGTGCCAAGTATGCACTTGATTTTACCTTGATGTCTAAATGATTAAACAATTGATCTTGAGGGTGAATCACTATGATAAGTATACAAAAACATTGTGTCACATATGTAAGACACATAGTATATTAGGCGAATTTTATGTGTGCTTTGATTTGTCTGACAAATTTTCATTTAAACTTCAAACGACATGTTCTCAGGTGTCAACTTCTTTTTGTTTTTTTTTTAAATTTTCTTTGTCCTTGCTTTGAATAAGAGATAAGTCCAACTCTATTGCTTCTATCTTGACCCGAATCACATTATATCCAAGCTTTGAGATTATAGGCAAGTGATTTAACTTCTTTCTTCAGTTTCTTTATCTGTATCTTAAATTGTAACTTGTTCTGAGGGTTAATTGAACCTTGTATGCAAAGTGCCTGACTGAGTAGCTGGCAGATAATGATTTATGATCACTGGTGTGTTTAGATTTCCTCCAAAAGACTGTGTACTTCTTGACGTCAGGTATGGCACTTTGCACATTCTGCCATAAATCTTGGCTTAACTTAATTATGTCTCAGTCCTTCCAGATTGTATTATCTTTTAGGGAAAGGTAGCAGAAAAATATTTTTTAAGCTAATCTGCCAAAGGAAGAATTTCCTGTTAAACTATGGAAATCCTTTGACTAGGACATTCCTTAGGAATAATGGTAAAGCTGTGTTTTATGATTCTGCTCCAGAGCAGTGATGGTTTTGGGACATGTATCTTCAAGTATCTCTAATCTTATATTTTTAATCAACTACATAATCACCTATAATTCTGGAAGGAGAGGTTGCTCCAAAATGGGTAGGTGACAAGAACCATTCCATAAATTATATAGCCTATGCAAGACTAGAAAGTACAGAAAATAATAACCATAATAGAATACATTAAATGAAAAAAATGTTCAATGCTGAGGAGCCTCTTTGAACCCCATCTCTACTGGCCAAAATGACAAGGATAAATTCTTTCAAGCTTGATCTTATCATCAGTGAAATAATGATACCATCTACCATAGAGGTTACATGAGAATTAATTACGCTGCATGTGAAGGCACATTGCACAATGCTCTTGAACTTGGAGACTTTTGATGACTTCCATCAAGTTCCCCCTCTCAGTGATTCTCATGTTAAGGATTTCTTGGAGGACTTTGGAAGTGGCGATCTCCTCCTGAATGTTCAGCTAGGGTTTGCGTTCTCCCAAACTCTAGTTGTAGAACACATGCGTTTCTGATGCAGTCTCTGATGGGCTTTACTTCTACCCTCACAATAGGCCCTTCTGTGAGCACCCAGTCATCTATAAAATTTCATGCTTCATTTTGACATGGGAATTTGGAATGGACATAAAAACCTATATTCTGTCTTCTTCACAAGAACCAGGAAAATTACATTCAGCTCAGAACCACGTCTGTCCAGTCGTGATGTTCTTCTGCTCCATTTGCTTAGATGTACCCTCTTCCAGCCTTGGGTAGAGACACTGCCCTACTGGACATTCTAATGGGGAAGCACAGCCAAAGCCTTTCCCCAGAATCTCTCCAATGCACAGCTGTAGACAACAGCTTGGGCTACAGCATTATCACTTCTGTATGGACCATCAGCATATACTTCTACATCCAGGTATCCTGTCTGTCTCTGTCTGTCTCTCTGTCTCTGTCTCTGTCTCTATCTCTGTCTCTGTCTCTCTCTCTCTCTCTCTCTGAGTGTGAGTGTGTATGTGCAGGGTGTGGAAAAAACATTCAAACTATTGCAGGAAAGAAATATATGCTTATTATCTGCTTATCAAAGCCTGTGCAGGGCATATCCCTTCCTGTTGTCATTACTCTTTTACCTCAATTCTATAACCTCGGTTTTAGCCAAGTATGATCAAAATAATGTATTAAATGATGTGCTCTAAAATTTGATTTCTTTATAATACATGTGCCTGCTTGTCAGAGACTTTATAATGATAATGCATAAGAATGAAATCATCAAAGCTCTTTCTTACCTTATATTGAGAGGAACGTTATACATTACTATATGCATAGAAGACAGTCTGTGCTCTGCAGCATAATCATATGGTCATTAAAGAAAACACTTCATACCAAAGACTTCATACCAAAACTACGCTTGTATGTTACTGAGAACTTGCCTGATAAACCCAAACATCAAAATACTTTAAGCCACATACAGTAAGGCTCTGAAAGTGAAATGAGTAGAGCTCATCATAAAGTTTAGCACATTCTCTGATTTCCATCCACGCCATGACACAGAAGGACTAGCAAATCTAGGTGGAGAAAATGAAGTCTCTCATGAAGGGCACTGTATCAGATACCTGGCTCATACTCAATTGGTAATCATGGCAAAATATTTAGGTGCTAACCTAGCTGTTCTCTCCTCTTCCTGGACAGCATTTCTCAGCACCTTGTAGTACGCTGGGACCACTGCAGTGAGGCACCATCTATTAAATTGGAAACAGCTCCAGGCAGGGGTAGCAGTGCATCCATCCAAAGCTTGGCAGGTGGAAGGGAGAGGACGTGGACAGCCTGAGGGAAAAATCCACAGTGTGGAAAGATCCTTAAGGAAAATCTTCAGGTCAATCGATTTTCCTAGGAAAGGAGGCAAAGAAAATTGGTAAATTTACAAAATCGGTATATCAACTCTATTATTTCATGACCATATGAAGACAGATAAACAAATAGTTCCTGGTTAGTCTGTGTTTCTCTTTAAATTTCTTAGAATGTACCTCTACATACTGATTTTTTTTCTTTTTAGGCTTTTAAAAAGGTTTTTAGAATTTTTTATTTTATAGTATAAAAGAACTACTAATATTTTTGGTTACGGTCTTCAGAGTTATCACACAGCAAATTAAACATTTTTCCCCTTTTAAATGTCTTAGAAATGTTTGTTTTTTGTCATTCATTGGCTTTGGCAACACTAAGTATTTCAAATTATATTTTCTTTTCTCCTGCCATGTATGAAGTATAATTTCCTTCTACTTAATAGTTTAACTTCATGAAAAAATGATGTGTAACATATTTCAAGTGTATTATAAAAGTATATTTAAACAATGTGAAACATATAATATGTTTAAAGTGTATAATGATATAAATGTAAAAATTATAAAAGAAAAGTGAAAATCCAGTCAACTCCCAGCTCTGTTCCACTTTTATTCTTTCCAGGTAGCTACTGTTAATAATTAGGTATATATTTCTCCAACTGTTTTCTATTCACTTAGATTTAAGAAGTGAATTTTAAAAGTAGGGGTTTAAACTTCCAGCACATAAAATATGATTTTAAAAACCTACAAATATAATTCCAAATGTTTTCTTTAATAAACACTAATTTTTCCTGTTCAACTTTGAAATTAAAATACTAATTTAAATTTGCAAAAAAGTTGATTTTGGGAGAAGAAATTATGAAAAATTTACATACATCTATATGTGATTTCAGATGGCTTAAGGCAATTCAGAGATGGGGTGGAAATGATTAGATTCAAAAGCTTGACTGTGTCACATTACTGAAAAAGCAAACAATGCCTAGTTGTATGTTTAAATAGATGATATTTCAATTAATAAAAAAAATTTGCACCTTTAATTTTTTTCTCCTGGTAGTAATAATTATTAAATCAGTAATCCTTGAATTTGGCTTCAAGAAATTAGGGAACTATGAATGTAAAATTTAAGGTTCGTTTTAATTGCATTAAATTGCTATTAAATACATTCTGTTCATATATTCACACCTTTGCAAATTGCTTTTTAAACTTGGAAATAGAGCATGGGTATTCTATTATACAGTGCAGATCTTTCTTCAAGCATTTATAATTGATGGTCATATACACTGGCATTCTCTGTCTTTTTTCATTCTTTATTTTTGACCTTTCATTCCTTCCTTCTTTGGCCCCCTTTTCGTCTCAAATAGCATTTTTTTCCATAGATTCGATCTGCAATCACAAGTTACAAGACTAAATCTAAAACTAAAGTGAGGAAAGAGATACCAACTATTGAAAAAAAAAAGAGTTCCAAAAATTAGAAGCCAGTTGCCACTATTGAAGAATTTGTGCACATTAAAATTTCCAGACACTTCACAGTGATTATCCCATTTTGTGTGTGTGTGTGTGTTTATGTGTGTGTGTTAGATAAATCCAAATTCAATAAAGAATTGAATTTGAAGCTGGAATAGATTTGACAAGTATACATGTACTTTCATGGAATGTTTTAGTTAGCTTTTCTTACAAAATAAATTTTAATTTTCAAATTTCCAATCAAACCTTTAAGTACAAATAATTTATATGTAAAATAATTTTTTAAAATATTGAGATGTTTTGCACACATACACTAACTTCCCGTGATGAATGTAACCCTAATGTACTACAGCATGTACTAATGAATATAAATTAAAATATAAATAAAATACATGTTGGTATGTAAAACAACAGTTTTCAAAAACACTTTTTAAAAGAAATTAAAAGCACTTTCTTATACATCTTAAACTTGATTCTCTTATTGATTTTGCATTTTTAAATATATTTACATTTCAATTTTCAAATATATGAGCAGCATTTTTATTAAGATTATAAAAATAATATTCACTACTGTATTAAGATACACGCTTCCAGCTGGCCATGGTGGTACATGCCTGCAATCCTAGCTCTTGGGAGCCCAATCAGGAGGATTCCAAGAGTTCAAGGGCAGCCCAAAGTATATAGTTAACTATGAAGTACATAGTTAGACATAGTTAGTCACAAACGACAAAAAAACAATCAAACAATATGTACTTTTTCTCATTGCTGAGGCAAAATACTCAATCTCCAAAGTTAAAGCAGGAAAGGTTTATTTCAGCTCATAGTTGTAGAGGGTTTAGTCCAAAGTTGGCTGGTTCTAAGGCAACAAGACATGGCAGAGGGGCATGGGAGAGAGAAAACAGTACATGGCAGGCAGAAGGCAGCAAGGCAGCAAATAACGAGCCACAATCAGTGACCTTCTTTCTGTCCCTTGTATCCTAGCCAGACTACCTACCCTTAGGTAAGAAGCACTCACACCCGGGATGAGACACCCTTAATCCCAGCATCGCATCATGAGTCAATCCCAGCATCACATCCTTGATCCCAGAATCACACACCCTACACCCAGCCACCTCTGAAAGCCTGCTCCCCATGATCATGTGAAGCTTTGGGGGACATGTAGATACAAGTCATAACATATGCTCTAACTATATTTCTTTCTAGCATAAAAGTTTGTTTGCCAAGGTTTAGTAATTGTATTATA
>RJWT010016439.1:0-19857 GCA_004365215.1 Cuniculus paca | reverse complement strand
ACTAATAAAACCATGAAATAAAAGTAGTGTGCTAGCAATCTTTTTCAAGCAATCCACTAAAAACTACACACTACTTCCAACTTTTTCTCATTAGTCATGTGATTCTATAATAGTCATGGTGCTCAGGACACAATTTTTTTTTATGAGCAGGATATATTTATTGAGAGAGAAAACTTCTGTCTGAGAGAGAGACAGAAGGGGTCCCGAGTGGGTTGCCAAAGACTGGCTTTTCTAGGGATATTTATAGAGTAAAACCACGAGGTGAGGTGAGGTGAGGTGGGTCCAAGATGGGGAAAACCTGGGAAGTTGCAAGGCAAGCGGGCATGAGGTGGGACAGAACTATGGTCAACCAATAAGATTAATTGTTCAGGTAAAATTGACCAAATCAGGGACGAATAGGGAAGCGAGTCACGTAGCAAGCAAGCATTCTTGAGGATCAGTGACTCTTCCATAGGGAATTGGGATGGTCATGGTGATCCATACCTATTCAGAATGTCAATCCCTGATGTTTCTACTTAGGGTGTGGTTGTATTTGTTTTGCCTTGTTTTGAGATCTGGTTTACAGCCAGAGGTGTCTGTCTCCTTCAAGGTCACAAGACATCTGGTCCTCTATGTTGGCTTTCTCGAGGGCCTGGCCCTATCTGACTGCCTATAATATATTTCTAACTAACTCAGCTGCCTGTAACCTTCCCCCCTCAGAAGAAGTATCCCGAACTGCCATAAGGAGGAAATGAGTGATCAATGATCTGGCTTCTTCAGGCTGAAAGGGGTCATGGTTGTTGATTGGCAGTCAGAGATATTCTACAGAGGGTTTATCTAAAGGCCCTCGATAGACACCAGATAGTTTCATCTTGGATGGGCGTATAGCTCTAAGACTGAAGGAGACAAAGTCAAAGAAACAGTTAAGTAAGCATGGCCCAAATAATAGAATCAACAGAATAATTATGAGTATAGTTAAAAAGATTTCCACCAAAAGGAGGTGGTAATTGCTTCCCATAAGGAGGAAAAGGATAGGGTCCAGGGAATTTTAGAATCTGACATGTGATTAATTTGTTCAGGACACAATTTCCAAAATCTGGATATTTGAGGAAACAGCAGAAGCAGAGAAGTCACTTTCACTACCTTGGCATCCTTCTTCCTTGAAAAAAATCGTAAAGCCCAGGGAAAATAATCTAACCTTCTTCTGAGGCCAGTCCTAAGATCCTCATTTGAGAGATGTCCTTTCTTTGCCCAGAGGAAAAGAACATCCTTATAAAGAAGACACAAGGACAAAGTAAAACATCTGAAAAAATAGATCTTGCTTGAAATTCTCCCAGTTTATTACCAATAGATCGGAACCTGTTTTCTTATTATATATATCTACAATTTTTCACTCTTCATTAGACATTAAAACATTCAAATATACATTTAGTTTTTCCTTTACTTGGAGTCTTTATTTCTAGAGCTCCTCCATTATGTAAAATTTATATTAAACAAATTTATATGTCTTTTTCTCCTAACCAATCTTTTGTGGTAGGGACTTCAGTCATGAACCTAGTAATGAGCGAGGAAAAGATCTTGTTTCCTGTAATAGTCAAAATTGGGAGGCATGTAACAGACAGCAATGTTAGCAAAGTTGAAATAACAAAAACCCTGCACTGACAACTGAAAACCATATTTCTGATTCAAAATTATACTATTAGGAGCTCAAGGGTTTAAAAGCATCCCAAATATTGTTTGACATTTGTTGAAATGAGATGTCTTGAAACTATGCCTGGTTCTCTAATGCAAAAACAACACAGATTAAAAATGATGCAATTAATTGCCCAGATGTTTCAACTATCGGTGTTCGCCATCACTTTCACAATTTCACCAGTCAAATTGTTCTATACTCTGAGGTGTTTGTTGTTGCAAATTTAGATAGAGAATTTGGTTCACTCTTTAGACAGCCCTTCACCGTGTATTTTGTTTGGGCATGAAAAATGAGCATAAGTCAAGTCTTTGTAACTGAGAAGGTAGAGTTTCCATCAATAGCCGTTAAGTTTGAGTAATGGGGTTTTAAAGAGACAGCTTTGAGTGCTGCTCCTCAGGAACCCCAGCAGCAATTGTGCTTTAGCTGCAGGTTTCATGATCCAGCGGCTCAGCTTCAGCTCCACGCAGCCCCTCGCTTGTGTCACCAAGCTTTGGTCCCCCTCTATGGCACACATCTGTCACCAGTTCTTTCTCAGAGAGCATCTGCCACCAGGAGAGGAAAGCTTTTAATATGTTGATTTATAATCTTCAGATACAGGTTTTTATTGCTTGCATTTGAATATTGTATTTAAGGTGCTTTTGTGATTACAGATGTTTTACATATAAATGGCTTTATATTAGAAAAAGCGCTTTTTTTCAGTATTTTAAAGGAAACTTCACATTCATGTGTTTTACATTTTAATATCTTCTTCTGCATTGCTAAGCGCTTGTGAATTACTTTCTGACTGTAATGGCAGTTGGTATGAGGAAGAGCATCTGTGAATGTTAGTGCTTCGAGGAGAAAATTAACTGTAAGTGATTCTCTCTCTGTCTCTCTCTTTCTCTCCCCCTCTCTCTGTTCTCTCCCTTCCCCTCAAGAACCAGAGGTAGATATTAATTCCTAAGAGAAGCTATGATTGTTATTTTACCCCAAAAGGGATAAGTCACTCCAAAAATAGCTTTCCAATCCATAACCTTTGTAAATCAGAAAATTATGTCAGTCGAATGTTGACACTTTTCTCTCACTTGTTTCCTGTCATCTTAAGAGAATCTGGAACGCTGTAGAACTGTTTAGTCTTTGAAATCATAGCACCATCTACTGGCTGATACTGGGCTCATTCATCCTGAGAAGGAAAGGTTGAAGATAGTGGCTGGCCATGGAGGAAGGGCTCTAAATTGCCCTATAATGTGACTCTGAGCAACAATATATACACAAAAGATGTGAAAATCCTCATCTAAAATGTGAAACCAAGGCGAGTAACATATGGGGGTAGTCCCAGTAAGTAAAAATTATGAATTAACCTTTTTCATTAAGCAAGACTATAAGATAGGTGTTAAAATTTTATGTAAGATAACGTCTGTATTACCATCGACATTGTTTCAGTTTTTTACTGTATTCAACTTATTTTATATTCATTTAGATGGTGAGGAGTAGGGGAAATAGACTCCCCCAAAAACTTTTTTTTTAAACAAGGTATCACTATGTAAGTAATTCAGGGTGGCCTTGAACTCACTAGGCAGCCCAAGATGACGTCAAATTCCAACTCAGGGATCTTCATGTCTCGGCCTCCCAGAGTGCTGGGTTTACAGGTGTGTATCATCATGTTCAACCAGGAAATATCTTAAAGAAATCCCTGTTTCTGAGTCTTCTATCAAGACACAATCAAATGTGCTTCATCTCTGCACTGAGTGACAGCCAACTATCAGGGAACGCTTTTAGTGGGAGGTGCTTGTAAGGCCTGATTATTCCCTGTCCTCAAGTTCCTTTCCCAAGGGAGCAATACTATTTCATTAAAAAACTCAACTGCCTGGATAAATGATCATTGAGAGTATGTCTCAGAGCTCTCATAATAATAAGCCACTAGCTATTTGAAGAATATATTGGGAAATTTGAACCTTCTAATCTGCTTTTTTCAGTATATAAGAGATCGAGTGTCACTTGGTCCCACACACAGCTTTTTCCTTAACCTCGTAGCTCCCAGAGAGTTGTCTTGCCTCCCACATGTCTGCTGCAGCCTGCAATGCACTGTTTCTTCTCTGGAACTAGTCCCAAGTTATTCCACATGCAGGGGACTTTTACACTTTCTTTCTGTCCACTGTATCATTTTTTGCTAAATCAATTCAACAAGATTTTTGTTGCTGTTCTCTGGCTCCTGCACCTTTTCCTCCCACTTCTATTCTACCTCTCCTTTGATTTCAAAAGGAGGGTTAATTAAAATTCTTCGTTTTCTACATTTGTTTACTTTCATATTTTTAAGTAGTCAGTGGCCTTTGCATAAAATAAATAAAAATGGAGAAAACATACATTCTTGTGATTGATTTTCTTATTCTGGTCAATGTCTTTGAGATTCAAAGAAATATAAAAAGTGGGAAATAAACAGCACTATTAAAATGCCAGCCATAAACCTGAACTTAATTTCCAGATATTTTTATAATCTCCTTTATCTAGCAAAATATATGAAATGCAACTCAAACCTTCAGTGGCTTTTACAGTCAAAGAGATTTTTCTTTATCCTGTCTTTTTTGTTTGTTTATTTGTATGATTGAATTTTGGTGCCAAGGGTTGAACCCAAGCCGCTGAACATGATAAATACACATTCTACCAGTGGGCTACACCCTGATCCTCTCTTGTCTTTTACAAAAGTAATTATCTGCTTGACCCTACTGTAGAAGCTAAATATTAGCCATTTACTCAGTTTTCTAGTTAGTCTAGTCCTGTCTTAATTATTATTATAATTTCCATGGGATATTATTTTGAAACATTAACTTTATTATTATTCATAAGACAGCAATCTTGGCTTTATAGGGAGTTGAGCCAGCTCTCAATCAATCAATAAAATAGCCACTTGAGTTGCCAAATACCTTTAAAAAAAAATGGAAGGAATATTGAGAGTCAAAAAAGTCAAGTCCAAAAGAAGTTGAACAGAGAGATCATGCACAAACACATGTAGGTAATGATGATGAATGGTAATTTAAGTGCTACTTTCCAACCTAATGGGGTTACACTTCACTGGTTCTTCTTTCATTGGGGAAGATGGACAAATTCAGAAGATGAGAAATGGTTGGTATTAAAGAAAAACAAAGGAGGAACTTGCCTTTGATGCGTAATTTAAAGGGACACTAAAAATTCAGTAACTAACTAAAGTAATATTAATGCAATGTTTACAAAACATAAAAATTAAAAAAACTAGAATGACTGATTAGTATGGAGAAAATGCAGTTGAGTTGAATTTTTTCTAAAAGCAACAGTAGAAACCAATGCATCCTAAATGAATCTTGGGGAAAGACATTTGAGGAAGATCTCATAGATGATAAAACCATGCATGAACTCCACACACTGGGCAGCAGCAAGGTATTGCCTCAGAGCACCACTCAGACCCATCACAGTCCAGACAACTATAAGAGTTTTAGAGAAGCCATGCTTAGATACATGGCTACTTTACTAGTTTCAAAGGATGCTTTCTAAAACCAGGGGCTTTTCAATCAAAAAAAAGTTTTATAAAGTTTAAAAATCCAAATAAAGGCCAGATGAAGAGAAGATTTTGAGCCTGAGACAGAGAATTTCGGGTGGACCTACCATTGGCCACATTGTGAATACCACAGCTTCTGCAGCACAAATCCAAGCAGATGAGAACATAAGGGAAGCAAAATATACCTCATCTGATGCTACGATGGAACAGAGAAAAAGGTACAAAAAGGATACCTGAACCATCTGTAAGTATTCTTTGAATCTTCAAATTGAAACCTCTCAGGAATGAATGAAAGAAGAGATATACATTTGACTCAACTGTTACTCAGGAGAGAATAAATTTTAAATTTCAAGTGAATGTGAAAGGAAAGAGGGACTTCAGATTAAATTTGGTTTCAGAATCTGAAATATATTTTTTTCTATTTGCATTTGGTAACTCAAAAGTGTGATCTTGGAGCATCAGTTTTAGCATACTTAGGTTCTTATTATTGCAGAATCTTGGGTACCACACCAGAACTATCAAAAAGAATCTACTTTAGATAGACCCCCTTCTGTGAGAGGCAGTCCTGCAAACAAAAGAAGAAGGCAGAAGGAAAAGAGAGAACAATATTAGTATTGGGTCAGCATTGCCTGCATGCCACACATATAAGGTAGTGTAAAATTTATTACTAAGTCTGGACAGAATTTCACTGAAATGTGCAAAAAAAGTAGAAGAAAACAAAATTGCATTTGACAGACAAAAGACAAAGCTGTGACTTTTGTCATCTATGCTCATAGAGACTCCTGAACTAATTCTTCAGATAAGTGTTCAGTTTCAGAATCAGAAAACCTCTGACTTCTCATTGTAAAAGCTAGTCTTTTTTTCAGGCCTACTGTACTCTGAAGGAAACATTCTAAAAAAAGAGGCAGAGTAAGCAGCAGTCTCCTCCTCGAAATTTCATCATTTTGTCATTACATTACCAAATGAAGTTTATATTTATAGTTGAGAAATATTATATCACTTAAGCAATTGAAGAAAAGAGTCTGTCCGTGTTTTTGTCAATATCCCTGATCATGATTACATATATAGATTTAACGTTATAATCATACCTCCTCAACTTTTGAGAAATTTCCAGTACAGTCAATGAGACAGGATCTAGAACAAGGGCAGTACATATTTTGTAAGGAACCAGAGACTAAGTACTGTGGACTCTACAGTCACTTTTTTAACTACTCAACTTTTCCATTGTGACATGAAACAAATGAGTAAGGCTATGTTCCAATAAAATTTTACTTACAATAACAGGAAGCATGCTGATTTGACTTACAGGTCATAGTTTTCAGAATCCTCTTTAGAATGTTCTGTGGATGGATCTTATGAAATATGAGGTAATTGTAGGTAAGGAGTAGGACTTGGCACTCTGTAATCATGCATTTATAACTCCTAAATTCTCAAGTTGTCTTCTCATATGGTCTTTGCATATTGAGAGTATTGCTTTGCCCTTCTCAGCCCTAAATTACTGCACACAAAAACATGTTAAACACTATTTTGCTGATGCTGATAGTGAAATTTCTTATTGTTGACCTTTTGCACTTTACAGATATATCTGTGGCATTCTTAAAATCAATATGAGAATGGTGTTAAAGTATGCCAATTGTAGAATACTTGAAAAATAAGAGCTTAGTAATACTAAAAATATGTTAGCAACATTATCTTTGGTGTATGTAATATTTCTTTGTTCCTTTGTCCTTTGATTATTAAACAATCAGGCCAGATAGGAAACATTTCTGAGGATTTGGACAATTATATACTCAAGGTCACAAAGCAAATAAGTTAGATCTTGGCTCAAAGCCTTCTTTTCTACTTCCTATTCTAGTACACTTTTCACCACAACATAATGTCTTAAAGTAGTAATAGCACTATCTATTAATGCAGTTGATAAAATCTGCAGTTAAAGTATCTAACTCTCTTCTAGAAATATCTTCAAATTCATGGGTAACCTAAATAGTACTGTTATATGCATGTCTATATTTTTTATCATAATCCATATCAAGGTGCATATCCCTTTTATAGAACAATTTTAATTTGTTCTCAATGAACTGTTATGCACATTTTATTTTATACAAATACAATAGATTATAAATTAAATAATAAACTTCTTCCTATGAATAAGTTACATTCTTTGATAAGATACTCACAACTGAGCTAATTTACTCAATGAAGTCCAAAGCAAATACTAGGCTTATGCTGATCTTAAAGGTGTGTTTGATCTCCACACTTTTACCTATCTAGTGGAGAACATCTGCCCTAATTACCTTGTTCTTCTCTAAGCAAATATTAGTTGCACCTGAAACTGCATATTATTGAGTCTTAAATTCCAGTAGGAAGGTTTCAGTTTTTATGTGCTCTCTTTTTCTTTCCTTTACTGTCCTATATATCTTCAGAGGTTATTTAATGAAGTTAAGAGAAAAAGACTTTTGAATTCTTGGCATGAGAGTCTTGGTACAGAAATTGGGAACCCTTTCAGGCACAATGGTAAATATGGATAAGGAATACAAAGAATAAGAGTGCTCTCTGTCCTTAGATTGCTTCCCTCCTCTCCAAACTCCTCTCCGTTCCTTTATTAAAAAGAATATGTAGATTCTGCAAAGACGACATTATAATGCAATTCCTTCGTTAGCACTAGTGTGATTCTTTTGATACTTGCATATAAAAGTCTCTCAACATGTTTTTTGCTATAATGAATGGAAATGTATTCTCTCAAAAACCTTTTAACTTTTGACTTAATGGGAAAATTCAAAAAGGAAAGTAAGAAACTGTAAAAGAGAAGAAACAGTAAACTACAATTGCAGGTACAGGCACACAGCTTGTGGGTTTATAATGGACTTCATTTGGGATTCTGAAATGATTCAAGTTCTCTGATGCTATTGACTACTGCTGTTTTTTGGCTTTTTAAATGTATTTTTGCATTGTTTAAGAAAATATTTGAAGCATATACAAGCTAGAGCTTGAATTAATAAAATATTGCAAAAACAAGTGTACCAGTCAGCTTTTCTGTTGCTGGACACAGCGCCCAAGACACATAACTTGAAAGAAGAGAAGTTTAATTTAGTTCACATCTTGTGGGGAATCAGTCTATAGTGAGCTCCTTTCAGGATAAAACATCATATGGGGTGGGCATGGTTGAGCAAAGCTGGCTCTGTTCACTATGGCTGGAAGGCAAAGCCTGGAACAGAGGAAAGTTTATGGAACCAGATATAGCACCCAAGGGCACAACTTTCTGACCCAACCCAATACACCCAGAAGTGTTCTCCACCCACTCCCTCAGTAGCTCTCAACTCCGTCACGTTGATGCAATCAAGTTTAATTTTCAGAAGAAAAAGCACCAATGAGAAATAAGGAAAAATGTAAGTGGAAGTTAATAGTTGCTGCTGAATAGAGACAATGAGGCAAGAAAGCAGAAAGTGGCGGTATGGCAAAGAATACACGTATTCATGTATGAGGATGCATAGTCCACATTTGTGATCATTGACCCTTAAGATAGACTCTATGTATTGAAAGTTAAAGCAAAGAGTAGCATAGCCATGACTATCACAAAGCAGAATGACACCATTTTTAGGTGGTCAAAACTGCATTATAACACACTAAAATTTAAAAGGAATGACGGTGCCTTAGTATTATATACTAAGTTGTGCCCTTCTAAGAATTGTAGGTTAAAATTTTAAGCCCCAGTATGACCATGCTTAGAGCAGGGCATGTGAGGATGTTCTAAAGGTTAAAGGAGGCCATAAGGGTGGTAACTGAATCCAATGGGAGTGATGATCTTCTAAGAGGAAACAATGCTAGGTGTAAGAACACAAAGTAAAGAATACATAAAGATACAATGAACAGATATGCAAATCAGAGAGGCCTCAACAAAATCCAATTCTGTCCATGACTTGATGGTGGACGTCTAGTCTGAGAAATTAAATTTCTGTAATTTAAGCCACTTGGAATGTAGTATTCTGTTATACCAGTGTCACTATATTAGTATACTGATAATAAATTATAACCTTGGATAAACCTTGAAAACACTATACTAAATGTAAGAAACCAGATACTATTTAGTAACATCTGTTTAGTAACATATTTGAAACACCTCAATTGGATCAATTACATTTGTAGAAAGTAAATAAATGGTTGTTTAGGGGCTGAGATAATGAAAGAGAAAAAAGGAGAATTGTTACAGGACACAGTAGTTTTGGGAGTGGGGAAAATGTTCTAACATTAATTTTGGTGACAGGTGCACAGTCCTGTGAATCCACTAAAAAACTGAGTTATGCACTTTTACATAGGTAAATTATAACTCAATAAAGCTATTTTAAAAAAGAACTACAAATGATATATAAAGCATTTTGAGAATTAAGATTTTAAAATTGACTGTAATTTAGATCAGTGTATATTTAGGTTTAGATGGCATAGATTTTTTAAAAAAAAGATTTAGATTCTAATCAACAGAAGATTTTTATCTTTTTTTCTCTTAACATATCAAGAGACCATCTAACCATTTTTCTACAGAAATTCCTGGTTAATCATTTGAAGGCATGGCAGAATCATCTGTGAAAGGAAACAATTTATACTAATTCCTCACAGCAAGAATATCTTAATACTCCTCACTCTTTGGGAATCTTGTTATTGTGGGTTACGAGTATGAATGGAATTGTCAGATCCTGTTTGCCTACCTGCATAGAGAGAAGCTTGAAGACCACTAAACACTCAATACAGAGCATAATTGTTTCGAACAGTATGTCCAGAGGCTCACTGTGGCACTTTATTGGAGCATTCAAGCAGGTGATACTGTGCACTTAACCAATAAACACCCATAGCAGGTATTTAGAGTTTATATTATGCTGGGAATTTCCCAGAAGCGAAGGGCTCCGGTGGGTTCTGATAAAGAGGCTGTCCAACAGGGCCGAGGGGTGTAGTGAGGTGGGGTTTACCCTGAGCTTTTCTTGTGATTTGGAAACAGAGTTGGATTGGGATTTCCACATGGCCCAGAGGCTGTACAGTTTATAATTGCCTTTGGCACAGAGACAGAGGGCGTGGATACACATTTTTAGACAGATTATCCAGATACAGTGCAGTCAGGGAACCTAAAAGAAGCCCATGGTCTAACACAATGGTCTAAATGAAGTCAGCTTCTTTATTACAAGGCCTAAGGTAACCTTTTATTTAACATTTTCACATAATGTATAAGAACTTAAGAATGCCAGTCACTGTAGTAATTCTATACTATTATGATGAAATATCTTCTTAAGCCTCCATAATCTTTTAAAATAGTCCAAATAAAATAAAAAGTAAAACATATCCTATAAGTAATTAGACAAAGCTAGTTACCATGTAAGTGTATTGTCCATGAGTCAAACTATATTTGAAGGTCATTCACTTAGATAACAATTTTATCTTTGTTCCTAAGTACACAAGAATCCATATAAATATTTGGGGCCATAGCAAAATATTGACAGAAGCGTAGAAAATTTTATTGACTGTGTCTTTCATGCCATCTGAGTCAAGTCCATAATTACAATGAATACTACAACCGCTGGAACATAAGAAATCATCATGCACATGTCCTAGAAGTAACAACATGTAAAGCCTAAGACAATATTTTGCAGTAGCAAGTTTCTCTTTTATCTTATAAGAATTCTACCTATTACAAGTTAGGGCAGAAAAAATAGGCAGTGTTTTTTTGTTTGTTTTTTGTTTGTTTGTTTAAATAAGCAGTGTTATTTATATAAATGTCCACGTTTCTGAAAATTTTATCATTGACATTAAATTTTGTCTTTATTTGACCTGGCAAACAAAATCCTTCATAATGAATATATGACTAACTCTTTTCCTCGAATAAGTAGGAATGTTTTGCTGTGTGTATTTCCCACATGTGCCATGCTTAGCACAAATGAATTAATTTTCTCACAGTGCCTTCCATTTAAAATATCAGTTCTTGTTTTGTCTGTATGATGAATGACAATTTAAAACTCAGTTTGAATGTTAAAACTGAATAGCATTTCTTTTAAAATATTTCTTGATTGCCTTATTAATTTTTGTAAGACATGATCATTCCTTTGTGTCTCTGCACTGCATATCCATAAATTGTGCCAGTTTATATTTTGATTATCTTTAAAACTATGATTTCCTACAATGCTGGAACTGTATATTTCTGTTTATAGTTAACACTTGTACAATAACTGGTATCTATTAGATGTATAAAATAAAGTAAGAAGGAAGGGAAAGAAGGTGGGGAATAGGGAGGAAGCAACCTCAACAAAGGTAAAATTTGATTCTTGTCTTGATAACAATGGTCTCTTACTCTTCTGCAAATTTACTCACCTCTGCTAAATTTTATTCTCAGTCTTATATTCTTTTTATATTCATCTGAAATAAAAAATGACCAAAAATTCTGTTTTGCCTTCTCTGGTATGGTAAATCTGTTATCTCCACAGTCCTGTTTCCCAGAACCCTCAAGCAACCACCTTTTCTTGGTGTCATTATAGTTTCAATAAGGATTGAACTCTCTGTGAATTAAATCTTTCTTTCTTGTTTCTTTTTCTATTTGCATTTTCCTTTTCAGTGATTAAAGTTTGCTCATCTCCTAACATGTATTTGAAGTATTCATCTCTTAACAGCTTGTCTCAGAAAGAAATGCTAGGAGGTCAAACAGATTCAAGCAACATGCTGCATCTTGGACGTTTACCTAGAACAAAAGAAAGGCTATTTTAAAATATATGCTCTCATTTCCCTTAACAACGTGGTAGGAGATATTTCAAGTTGTTGAACTATTAGCTATGTAGGTCATATTCTATAATACTGTTTAGCTATGTAATAAGTCTTCTACCAAAAATAATAGCCGATATTTTCAAGTATGCCCATACAAAGATAATGAGTATGAATAACAATTAATAATGTGTGAACAATAGCAAGTTCATAAATTACTAAGAGCCATATTCAATTCTGTTAGGTATTGGGTTAGGTTCTTTATGCCTACCAACTCATTCCAGTTTCACATTAAAAGATACTTTTTATCCCTACTTTATATGTGCAGAAAGCAAGGCTGGTAGCAAACAGTTTGCTCTAAGTTACATAGCTGATGTGTGGCAAAATTGGTATTTAAGTAGGTCCCATTTGGACTCAAAACTCCAACCCCTTATCACCTTTGTCCTACAGAATCTCAACTTAGCCCACTGGACAGGATAATTTCACACTGCCAAACCTCATCCCTTGAGATATGTGGGATCATGTGTCACGTAAAATGTTGGTAACTCTTTTTCCCTGAATAATAGTCCGATTATGTTCAGTTTCCTCTATAGCTGCTCTTTTTTTAAAGCAAGAAATTTATGTTTACAAGCTAAACATTTCTACCCATGTTTGTAACATTAGTGTTTATTTATGCAGGTTTACTTCAGAGGTGCTTCCAATTATTTAAAGTGACTGATACAGTACATTTTCATCAATCTCATTTTGTGTAGCTCTGAGATAAAAAGGCAGATTGGAGGTATACTTCTATAGCTCATTAGATATCGTAGTCTTTTGAGTCCAAATTATTTACATATTTCTCATGAATGCTATTTCTTATACTTATTATTGAGTTTTAATCATTTGTAAAGTTTTAGTAGTTTATTATCTATCATACTTGACTTAAGTTGATTAGTTTATTATTAATTATCTAAGCTTTTTTTGGTTGTTCTCATGTTTTTCTGGATTTTGCTTTAATTTAACATGAAATTTTGGTTAGGAATGCTTAATTTGAAAGCCCATTTGTATTTTTCCACCCTTAAATACTATTCCAAACTTTTAAAAGACTCATTTTATGTGCTCATTCTTGATTCTTCTACATCATGCAAGTGCTATTTGGTCACTTCTGGATATATGTCCTTCCTTTCCAAGTCTCTGTGTTTCTAGTTCTCTGAGAGGATGGTGTACAGATTTTCTCACATTTGTAGCATTTCAGAAACCAGCTATCACATTTCTTACCTCCTTTGATGTCCACTTTTATAGAAAAGCCTCTGCCGAAGACTTCCTGCTCCTGGCACTAATGGTCACTCTGGAGTTTTGCTAGTTATGCCATTTGTTATAAATACCCAGATTTGCGGCAGCAACTACTGTAGCAAACACATAACTGACAAAAACTTCAGTCATCTCACCCTTCATGAAGGAAAATTCAAACTGAAAATCATTTACAAAAGGTGAAGAAAATTAACTCACAAAAATGGAAGGGAGTCAGAGATTAGACACACTGGTTCATCTAAGAAAGAACAAGAAAGGAACACAAACTACCTAATATTAGTAAGTACACATTGATGTGTTCATTAGTGGAAAAACTTCATGTGATTATCATATTTAGAAATGTCATGCCATGTCTTGAGATACTAGCATATAAAAAAATCAGGAATAAAATTATTTTGTTGCTAAAAAGTTGAGGTGAAACTAAAAGTTCAAGATTTCATTTTTTTTCGGGACCAAAATCAGAAAAAATGATTATATGAATTTTGGTTATCACAGAGTAAAAAATTTTTTTCTCACTTCACTGTTTGTGATATGAAGCGTATATGAATGTTCAAACTAAGGTGAACTGTCAACTCTTGCTTCCATACCTCCAGTGTTAACCGTCTTCAAGTCAGTTCTAGGTGGAGAGGGTCTTAAACAGGAATGAATATCAGGGACAACCATAATATAGCTCAATCTTTTATTTAGCACTTAATGCCTTTGGGGTCACAGTTCTGACCCCTTCAGACATCCTTAGGGAAACCAAACATGGATTACTCACGTAGGAGCTACACATTTTCAGATTTCTATGGAATCAGGCATGGACCCACTGAGCCCAAGAAGGTTAAAAGCCGAAAATCTACTTTGCCTTCTCCTTATCAGAAAAAAATGTTCTTATTTTTACTGAGGTAAAGTTTTCTTTACAACAATTATTAGTATTTTATTTGACTGCTGTGTTGCTTCCTCAGAAGCTGGAGAAACTAGGGTCATTTGGAGGCCTGGTGGTTGGCCATGCTATTGCATGGTCTTAATCAATCAAGCACAGTGATTTTCATTTAAACCGGATAAATGAATTTCAGATGATCCCGGAGCTCTTTTGACCACAATTCCCTACATATTAGATTGTTTAGTTGCAGAGTAGTACAGCTTCCTTCCTATGTATTTTAGTATTACCTTCCCAGAACACAAATATTGTATTACTAAGATACCATTACAACATCCAAGGTATTTAATATTTACAACATTATATTGCATAATATTCAGTATATATCAAATTTACCTAATTTGTGACTGGGCTGTCAATGATAGAGAGTTTTTCTATCATGCATGAGGTCCTAGGTTTAATACCAGAACTAAAAATAGTAGATAATTCTCTCTTCATGATGTTTAATAAAAATTTATAATCTCATTTAGTGCATGTACCAACTCCCCACAAACAATGTAATTATAATGTACTCTAAACATCTACAAGTACAAGTAAAATTGTAACAAAAAGCAAAATAATAATCTAATCATTTCACCTATCATTTTTGTTTTTCATGTCTGCATGATCTTCTATAAACTGACATACTCCCCATTATGGTTTAGATCTAAAATGCAGCCCCCAAGAGTCTATATGTTCAGAAGTGGAGCCTTTGGAAGATGATTGGATCTTGGGGGGGGGGAGTACTTATCCTCATCTGAATTAATCCATTGACAGGTACATAGCTGAATGTGCTTGAGGCAGTGTGCTTTTGTTTGAAGAGATGAGTCACTGCCAGCATGACCTGCAATTCTTTTCCCCAATTTATCCCAGCTGTAATCCCACTCCCTGCCCTGCTTCCTGATTGTCATGTGGTAAGTAGCTGTCCTCTCCCATGCCTTTCTACTATGGCATTTCTGCCTTCAAGCTATCCAACCATGGACTAAGTTCTCTGAAACTGTGAACCAAATAAAACTCTCCTTCTTTAATTCACAAGTGAAAGTATTTTTGTCCAGCAATGGGAATATGACTATTTTACCCCCTTACCTTTGCTTTGTTTGTGTTTCATCCTTCAAGATATTTAAATATTGTGGAAACCAACCTAATTTTTTGTTTTATGGGATTTTCCATTTGTTTGCCTATTACTATGCCAGTACTAACTGTCAATTATTGTTATTATATATTCTGTGTTAATATTTGCTCTTCTCTTGTCTCATTGCTCTAATTTTGAAGACTTTTACTAGCCAGTCTTCCTATTTATTTTTCTATATGATGTTGTTGAAATATAATTTCCTATTTCCAAGAAAAATAAATATTACTGGAACTTATTTTTTAGTGCAAATTAGATTACATAATCACTTGGAGAAGTTAATATACAGTTCAGGAACTTATCACAGAAATAGTTTCAGAATTCTTCTTAATATCTCAAAAAGCTAAGATTTCTGCATTTAGCTCAGAGACCATACTTTCTCTGATAACTATTAAGAGGCAAGTGCTAATCAGGATAGCAATTTATTAATTTTTTAAAATTTTGATCATCAAAGACACAAAAACAGAGAAAAGTGGATAATGAACCCCCCCAGTACACATCATTCAGCTTGAATAATATTCAGCAATGATTTTATCTCTTCTACCCAATTTCTTTCATTTGGGCCCAGATTATTTCATCATATATATATATACACACATATATATATGTGTGTATATATATATATGCTAGTTGGCTAAGATATCATTACCTCTTCAAGTATTATCAAAAACTTAACATTCTTAATTTAAATCATTGCGGTAGTAGTCAAAACCAAAAACATAAATCAATACATTGAGTTAAGCTGAAAAGTGATCCATTACAAATACACGTATTTCTACATTTAGACAGGAGTGGTCAAGTGTTTGAACAGATTACTTGGTCATTCGTTTAAAATATTCTCTGGGGATAAACAGGAACATAAGTGGAGGTCACATTCAGAGTCTCATATAAATGGGACTAAACTCTGCTTTGGAAAATGTCTTTCAATCATGGGATCTTAATAATGATTTTCTTAGGCATTGTAAGAGCTACCTTCCTATTTCTGTGACAAAATACCTTGTACCTGCAACTAAAGGTTTAATTTGGCTCATAATTTCAGAGGATTCAGTCTGTGGTTGACTGGCTAGAAAATGGCATAATGGGAAGCGCATGAATGACAAAAGCTGCTTACTCTACGGCAGCCAGCAAGCAGAGAGGGAGAAGGAAAGAATTGGACAAGTACATACCCTTTTAGATCACACACACAGTGGCCTATGTTGTTCAACAAGGCAAAACCTTATAGTAAATTGAGCTATAAACTCATTAGCATATAAGTCCCATATGACTATAGTGCCCTCGTCACTCAGCACCTAGGAGAAGTCCCATCTCAGAACACATAAGACTTTAGAGGGACAGTAAAGAAGAACCCATAAGAGGCATTTTAATAAAAGCCATTGGCATCCATCAGAATGCTTGGGCTTAAATCAACACAAATTGTTTTATCATTGTACTTAACATGGCACTGTGTTCCTAGAACAAACTATAAATTTGAGAATTAGGACACAAGAAATTAACTTAGATAGATGTCAAATTACTGCTTCCCTATGTTCTGTGACTCCACTGCTTTGAAGAGCTTGTGACCTGACCTCCTGCTAGTCCTCCCCCTGCCTTTCTCCCATTTTATCTGAATAATAACTGCTATGGTTCATACATTGTGTCACCTTGAGAAGTCTAGTGGCTTACCTAAGTAACTCAGCAGTTCTACACCCTGGGGTGTGTAGGACATGCATATTGTTCATTGTGTCAATTTGAGAAGTTTAGAACTTTAACTAAGTGATTCAGCAGGAATCCAGGGTCCTCACTGTATAAACACCCTCATCCTGTGCAAGAGGAAGGCATGGAGATGATGTGAGTGCTGCACCTGCCCTGGGAGGGGGTAGTCTGCTTACATTATAAGGGAGGAAAAGAGGTTTTGTTCCTCTCTTTTTTATCCTGCTTTTGCTGTCTTCTGCTTCCTTGAACTGTAGCCCCTCTGCTATGTCACCCTGTCTTGGGGTCAGCTGATTATGGACTGAAACCTCGACAAACTATGAAGTAAATAAACTTTTCCTCCCTTAATTTTGAGCATCAGGTATTTTGTCTGAGCAATGAGAGCAAAATAACTGACATAGTAACAGTTCTTCAAACAAATGTCAGGATTGATTTCCTTCTTCCTGGAAATCAAAAGTGACCTTCATAGATTTAGTATATTTGATGAGTGAAATTATTTGACTTATCTTAATGTGTTTTCTGCCCTTTTAGACGATGATCTCCTTGAAGGAAGATGCTATGTCAAAGCACTCTTCTTATTTGTTCTTTCTAAATCAACCACTATTATAAAACACACACTTATAAAGATGTGAGAATAAACACTATGAGGCAAACATAGTTTCCATGTAAGAATATGATAAACTATGTTTCAGAGAACCTAAAATACTGTTCATCTGATGTGCTCATTATGTATGTTTTTAATAACTAAGATCCTTATATCAGTCATATGTAAAGCACAAAATTACTTAGGGTTAAATGCACTGAAAACTACAAATGTAAAAAATTTTTGAAAAACAACAAGAAAAATGATATTCACCTCAACCCGGGATATTTGACCCATGAAACTACAAAGAACAGGCACAATTCCTGACATACGTTTTCACTGTGTGTTTGCTCATGTTCCTTGTATATCACTCCAAAACTAGGCCATTGCATTTAAAGAGGCATACACTAAACATGCAGTTATAACTATATCTCTAAAAACTCTGGTATAATAAGCGCATTTACATAAAGACTTTTCAGTGATAAAGTTTAAAAGGTATCTATATAATATTAAGCTGGTAGAAACAAGCAATATCAAGCTTCAAAGATCTTTGAATAATTGTCTCATACACCTGTA
This sequence comes from Cuniculus paca, assembly GCA_004365215.1. NCBI lineage: Eukaryota > Metazoa > Chordata > Mammalia > Rodentia > Cuniculidae > Cuniculus > Cuniculus paca. Next base: position 1,777 of record RJWT010016439.1, on the reverse strand, counting down.
TTGGGGAAACAGAAGGGTTTTTTGGGAGGAAGCTTGGCATGTTTCTTTTGGAGGAGCACAATAGTTTATGACTATAGAATTACTCTGTAGTTGGCAGAATTAGCAGAGCATTATCATATTTGATGAAACACTACTCCTGCTCAAACAAATGTATATCAAAATGAGAGTAAAAGTGGAGAGATTAGTGCTTTTTCGAGTAGTGTCTATTATCAATAAACAGAGTTTCAAGTGCTCTAGCTAATGTGATTTCTTTGCCATTAAGGGTAATTTATTGTTCTATTTTATGAATAGCTGTCAAATTTTTATACAGTGAGTCAGATAAGTCTTTGTACAATGTTTAGTACCTTTGTAAAATATTAGATTTGAAATGTATTGAACAGGACTCCTAGCATTTCTTCTCAGATAAAACATTTGTTGCTTAAGCACTTGATACAGATATAATCCAATAATATCTGCATGTGGCAGACTGCCCAGTAGCTATTTACATGTGACTGCCATCTTGTTAACTAATCATGCATGACCTACAAGAATTTATGAATCTGATATGACCAAATTGGTCATGCCATCATTATTTCTATGTCAAAATAGATCAAACTGATCAAAGTGCTTAATCCTAGGTTTGGTTTAATACAAGTTTTTCTGACAATAAGAAAGAGCCTGATGGAACATGCTAAATGCATGTAGAGAGGTGGTGGCATCAGAGGTAGAAAGAACATAGAGGGGTATAGAAGAATAGGAAAGTGGAGCAGAACAGCACCTTTCATTTAACCCTTGGTAGGAATGTTACAGGGACAGGTAATCTAAAGTCAAAGGGATTATGCATTACTGTCCCGGAAGAATGTCACCATGCAAAGAACCTAGCTAAAAAAAATCAGTAACAAAGTCAAATTTCTGTGTCAAACGTCTAAGCTACCAGAGGGCTAGCAAGAGCGAGACAAAACACAATCTTATATGCAATGTATGTAGCATGGATCCATGAACTGAAAAACAAGTTTGGGAGTTAGTCATGTTAGGAGCTTCATACATCTGAAGGCAGTAGGTTGAAGTATGAAATTTAAAGCAGAACATGTAAGAAAACTGATTAGATGTTTCAAAATTTAAATTATGGTGCCGTAGTTCAAAGCTGAAATATCTCCCAAAAGTTAATTTATTTAAAACTTTGTTCCAGTGCAGGAGTGTTCAGAGGTGGGACTTTGAGGGTGACTGAATTTTGAGGACTCTGATCTCAAAGGATGCATCCATCAGTGGTTTCAAAGCTTATTAGGTTATTGGGACATAGCAACTTTCGAAGGTGGGCCCTAATTGGAAGAGGGAGGTCATTAAGGCTGTGCTCTTGTAGGGTGTTTTTTGTATGTTTTATATCTACACCTGGAAATCAATCTCTCTATCTCTCTCTCTCTCTCTCTCTCTCTCTCTCTCCCCTCCTAGTTGCAATGAGGTTAGCAAATTTGTTCCATCTTATGTTTCTTGCTATCATATTCCCTTACCACATGCCTAGAAATAATGGAAACATGGGCTGGAAACTATAATGCTATAAGCCAAGCTAAATCTTCCTTTAAGTTGGCTGTTACAGGCATTTTGTCAAAACATGGAACACTGACTAACACAATCGGACAAAGAGTTATTAAATCATTCTTAATTAGATAAGGATTGACCCAAGGGCATAGTTTAGATGAAAAACTCTAGATGCAAGATTTACGGAAACACAAAGACCTAGCCAGTAAGTACCTACACAGTATACCATCAAACATGTATTGGTAAATATTTAACCGAATAG
>RJWT010016438.1:0-19820 GCA_004365215.1 Cuniculus paca | reverse complement strand
GAAGAACTTGCTGTACAGTGTTCAGTATGAACAGAAGTTCAGAGACTGAAGGTAAGAACAGGGAAAAAACAGAAGCACAGCCTCCAAGATTAGGTCATTGTTCATTGCAGAATGGTAACAACAAAGAGTTTTCTTTGAGTTGTTCTTCAAGGGAGGATAGTACTTGTTACCCATTTTAGCAAAGGTCTCTGTAAGTAGGCTCAGACGGTTTATAACACAACATTCGAGAATCACAGCTCTCGCCCCTGACTGACTCAGCACGGCCCTGTGTCACCTCTGTTGGATATAGTGGTGTTGGAGACTTGAATGCAATCTCATTCTCTGTTCACCATGGTGAATGTCTGCCTTCCTTAGGCCCTCAGCCCATTCATGGCACATTTCATGACTGAGGACATTACTACTTTATTTTGAATTTATACAAGGTGTGATTGAAAATATGGTGTGTTAAATTTAAAAAAAATCATTACAGTAAAGGTCACATTGCCATTAATCCCCCTTAAAATACTCCCCCTCGTTTTGAACACACTTATCACATTGTTCTTGCCACACTCTAAAGCAGTCCTAGAAGTCCTCTTTTTGAGCATCTTTAATCCTTGCTGTAGCAATACCCTGAATCAATTCATTTGCCTTCAATGGTCATTCTGATTTTGGGAGAGAACCAGAATCTCAACAGTGCCAGATGCAATGAATAAGGTAGATGATGACACAACATAATGTTCTTACAAGCTTGTCTTTCCATTGGATGGTACTGGGCAACAGCATTCCATGTATTTTTGATGACATCTCATTAAAGACATTCATGAAACAATATTCCTCAAGAGTGTGTGGGGTCATGAGACCATAGTCTTCTAGCCTCTGGAGATTCCTTATCATTTCCTAGCATGGGTTTAAAGCACACCTGGTGAGAAACAAATGACTCAGGAAGGCACAGATATTATAAAAACAGGAAGTTAAGTGTCTAAGAGTTTTTTTTTTTTGCAGCAAATCTTTGTCTAATATTAAAAACATACTCCTAGCCCCCAATGTTTGCCTTATTTTGGGCTAGATCAAATGACTCTCCTTATTCCTTTAGAATGAAGTGCCCCTATCACAGCTTTCCCAAACTTGAAGCTGTCTGCAAAGCAGCAGTTGCAAATTTTTCAGATTTATCAGGGAAAGTAAGTTGGGAAACAGGAATGGCTGGCACAGGGTCCTATCCTGAGAGGTCAGCAGGGATGGAGCTTGTGCTGCTGGGGTATACTCTCTGGCCAGAACGGATTAGAGGGAGTAGAAGAAAAGGTCTCATGCACAAGAAAGTAAAGGCAGACAAAAGCTGATTCTTTGTGTGACTGTCATGGCAAGCACTCCTTTCAGCAGCCAGGGGCTGTGGGAAAGTGCTGGTGTCCAGGCCTGTCAGCCCTGATGAAAGTGGCTGTTGGCAGTGGTGCCCAGGAGCACAGGGAGGGCTGCAGCCTGGCACACTATTCTTCTCACCCTGGTCACACTTGGGATGCTGATCTTGGATTCCCAGGCCCCAGGAGACAACCTTGGGCTGAGTCCCACTTCCTCCCTGGGAAAAGCACTGGCCGTGGCATCTCTGTGGAAAAGGCAGGCTCTGGGAGGCAAGCAGTGTCCCCCACAGAGTGCTGCAGATTGGAATTTCTTTGGCTTTATTTGCACCCTTCAAAAGGCCATGCAGGCAGATGAGAGAAGCAAAGGAGGAAAAAAGCACATTGTGCACCAGCCTCTGATTGTCACGGGTTAGAATCACACATTTTAACATTGGAAGGGACTTTGGGAATCAAGGTCTATCCCTAACACTTCATTTTACAGAAGAGGAAACTGAAGCCCAGGGAAATTGAGTTAGTTGGCTAAGATCTCACAGCTGTCTGCAGCCTTGTCTGAAACCCTGGTCATCTAATTCCATCTCAGAGCAGGATCCTCACACCACTTAGGAAGGAAAGGGGACCTTCCCCAGGAGGGAAAAGTCCCTAGGAAAGGTGGGAATCTGGGGAAGTTTATGAGCCAACAATACTGTTGTGGTCAGGACCCGTGAGGGAAACGCTGCTTAGATCAGTTTGGGGATGGGGTGAAGGTGAGAAAGGAGGGAACCATTGTTCTCACCACAAAGACGTGATCAGTGGTCTGTGACAATAGGACCAGTTCTGGAAGTCTTTCTCCCTGAGTATTTTTAGTTGTGCTGTCCTGGCTTCTTCCATGTTCTGAATCAATACCTTTCATGGTCATTTTGATCCTGAGGAAGAGGCAGAAGTCACTTGGTGCCAGACGCAGTGAATAAGGCGGCTGAGGACACACCAAATGTTTTTACAAGCCTGCTTTTCCATTGCATTGCCCTCAGCAGCAGCAGTCACTGTAGTTTTGGCCACATCTTATAAAGACACTCATGAAAGAGGACTTTGAGAACTGCTTCAGAAAAAGGTAAGAGCAATGGGATAAGTGTGTTCAAAGCTGGGGGAATGTTGTGAAGGGGCTTAAAGGCAATGTATCCTTTACTGTAATAAATTTTTTTTATTTAAACACACCGTATTTTCTGATCAGTCCTTGTATTCCACCAAGCTAAGGACAAATGTCATCCTCAAGGTACTTAAATAAAGCAAGTACCATTAACTGTGTAGCTTTGAAGGAAAATATAATTTTCACAAGAAGATAATCTCATCTGTGATTAAATCCTAGGTTTATGTCTGTAGTTCTTGGGAAATTGACAAGTGTTGGGCCAACCATTGGTTGGGTTTAAAAGCCAGGAGAAGAGAGCAGCTCTCTGCAGGATGCATTCAGCATGGGGATGGAGTCCAGAGAAGCTAGGCACATGATGATGAGGAGGAGCTGAGGTGCATTTGTGAATGAATGAAAGGCACTGTCTTTGGAGGTGAGTTATAGTGAGCTGACAATCTCACCAATAAAAGGCCGAGGAAACGAACTTCAAAGTGATGGAAACTGTGTTCATTCACTCAGGCTAAAAATAAATGTTCCCTGGAATTCTGTAGTAACACCAGGAATCAATTCATTGATGTAGTGTGCAGACAAAATTTTTAGTTCTGTGTCTTGGTCTTCTCAGCTATAAAGACATGAGACTGACTAGCTATGATGTAGACTCTGGTAAGGGATGTAATACAAACACAACACACACACATGCACACACACACACACATGCACACACGCATGCACACACGCAAATGACAATACCACATTCCAGCAACACAGACTGACCATACTGCTGTCTTACCTTGACTATCTTGGTAGCCATCATATTCTAAAATAAGTTTGGGATTTTAGAGTGGAGTATATGGATTTGTATTCTTGTTATTTGTTTTATATTTATACTATATGTTTATGTATATATTATGCATGTCTTCTATTGAAAGATTAAATCTCAGGCACAGTATTAAGCAACTTTCACAGATGCCCTCCCTTTATCTTACTAATGGCTTCCTTCCATATTTTAGATGGAGAAACTGAGGCTCGGAGGATTATATTGGAAGATCAATATTGTCTGGAGAGTGCATTACAGAGTTATGTTTGACTTTGACCTGAATCCTCACCAAATGGTTTTACTCATCACCTCATACCCAGTCCCTGTATTTAATTTTGTCTTTTGGATTGATATCTTTGTTTCTGAGGCCAAACCAGTGAATGCATACATCTACAGGAACACCTCCCCCCCCCATCACCAACTATAATCTACCAAGTGTAACAAAGCCCCTGAGGTCATCATCTATTTGTTTAACAGTGCTGCCAAAAACAAATGTTGAATGCAGATTTTAACTTCTTTTTGGACAAATGGTACAGTATTTGATCTTCTGTGAGAACAGTGCTTACAAATCCCCTCTCTTGTGTAATCCTGTGCATTTCACAAGTATCTTTTCCCCCAAGCTCTATCCCAACTGTAGAGGCAGGAAAGCCAGACTCCCAAGATTGGCCCAGTGGCCTCTTAGCTGTAGAGGTTAGAGAGGTTTTGCACTGGAGAGCTGTTCTGTAGATTCCTGCAGATATTTTCTGGAGAAAACTTTATTCAGATAGAACTGTCCAACCTCTTTTGTAAGGTGTCATGGTATATGTTAAATATGAGGCCTTAGCTGCATTAGTGACACTTAGTAATTTAAACATGTCCGAAAGACTACACCTATGCCTTTCCAATGCACTTTAATACATTTGGTTGTCTAGCTCTGAATTAAAAGGAAAAGCACTCCAGCAGGAGGTATTCACTACCCCTTCAGCAAACAAAGTTATACCACATAATATTGGATGGGGGCAAAGATTGTCACAGTTCAGGAATGTTTTGCAGTTGGGTCCTCTCTAAACTGAAAACATTCTTTTAATATAGGGAATTCCAATGAGAGCTATAAAAACCCTACTCATATGACATAGTACCCCTCCTGAATAGAGTCTACTGAAGGCTTATTAAAAATTTACCTTTTTGTCAATAATGTCCTTTATGGGACATTTTTCTGGCTGCATTTTAATGTAATGCTGGCTGCCCCAGACACATGAGCAAGGAGACAGAAAGGCATTAAGACTTTGCCTAGAGAATGTCCCTATTATGCATCTCACTGAATCAAACGCCACATGGCTGCCACTGTATATGGACATAGTTTGAACTGTAGGTGGCTTTCACTAACCCACAGATTCCTAAATCCATGGCCATGGGGGAAATATTAACACAGACATCCTGCTCAGGGAGTAAGAGTGTGTGGTAAACAAAGTCCTATGTGAGTTGTTTTCGCTGATTCAAGTTCTTTGCATTTTAAGCATTCACTAGAAGATTCCCTTTCTGTATAACTGCTTCTTTTTTTTTTAAGTTTCAAGAATAAAGTTGACAATTACAGTGAATATTCAGGGATGCTATATGGAACAATGAAAAGTCTAAGCTTTTTTTTTCTGATAACATTTAAAGCAAAGATGATAGATTTTTACCACTGGCCTTCTGCTAATTGATTTAAACCATGTTTTTCTAAGGCACACCTATTATTCATTCTCTAGACTGAGGATGATTTGGTTATCTTTGTGATGAGGGAAGTTGAAGCTTTCCTATTATTCCCCAAGTCTACATTAGATTAATTTCCCTAAAGAGTCCTATTGCTTAATGGAAAATTGCAAGAGTGGCCAGGCTTGAAAATAGGATCAATGGAAACCTGGCTGTGGATCATTGACTTTCAGCTTATCTGGGCTTTCCAAAGGGTTGAGAATTAACACTGGGACAGAAGCCATGTCTAGGACAGTGGCTCACAAACTGCTCAAGGTACACAAGTCACATGGAGCACTGATAGGCCCTCCCCGAGTTCTGGTCCTGTGATCCTGGACAGGGTCTCTAAAACTTCCATTCCTCTTCAGCTTCCTGATGCTGATCTTGTTGATCAACCTTGAGAACCACTGGTCTGGGATATGCTGGGAGGTAGCTCTGGTTGCTGAAAGGGTTAGGACACTTGAGTGACTTGTTTAGTCTCCATGAGAATGTGGATTTAAATGGATAGTTGGGCCCACATGTCCTCAAAGTCCTCTCCAGGGAATACGTGTGTATTGTTGGGGAGTGCTGAAAAGGGACCTTAACCACCTTGACCACCTCGGCTAATGGAGGCTAGTTGACTACAGGGCTTGTGTATTTCCCCTGAAGGACCCATCAGGAGGTTTGGGGAGAGACAGTGCATCTGCAGTGCAGCCACCTGTGCCAAAGAAATGCTCGCACTGTGCACACTGAAGACATTTGTCTGCCTGTTCAGGTGAGCCTGTGTTTCCTGGAACTTCGGGGGGTAGTTAAATCACTTTCCTCTGACTTGGTTTAAGCAAAATAATAATTGCCTCTGCCCATCTTGTATTATCTGAACAGCAGCACCATCTTGTATTATCTGAACTCAGAGCATCTTTAGTGAACTTAATGACTGGCAATTCTTCTTTCTTCAAGACAGCACAAACTTTGAGACAGGTGACCCTCTAGTAGTCCAGTGTTTTGTAAGACAGCGGGGTGAGTGGGGAGGGGTCTACTCGGTACAGCAGTATCCCCTACTGCTCTCTGCATGCTGGCTTGACAGTGGACCATCTGTGCTGCTGAGGAAGTGTGTATAGTCATTTATCCATGTGTATAGTCATTTATCCAGCACTTGTCTAATAGGGCTGTCTGCGTACCAACCCTGCTTTAGCGAAGCTTAGTTCTCATGGAGCCAACACTCATGCTCAGAGTGGTCAGTTAGCAAGCAAGTAAATGTGCATTATACCAGATACTTGTTAGTGTTTCGAGGCAAGTAAAGCAAAATGAATGGATAGAGACTAAGAATAGAGGAGTCTGGAAAGAACTTTCTGAGGAAGAGACATTAGCAGAGACCAGAATGAGGCTGGGAGAAGGAAGCCGAGTGAATGCCTAGCCCTGGGATTTGCAAATGGGGAACCTCTGAAGTGAGACCTTGCTGGACTGCTGGTGGAGCAGGGAGGCAGAGGGCCTACTACCCTGACTTGCGAGGAAGTAGAACAAGGTGGAAAACAGCTCAGGATCACTACAGGCTCACTGTGAAGGTAGCACGAGGGCCACAGTGAGAGACATGGAGCTTTGAAGGTTACTGACTTCTGGAAGAGGATGCCCCACAGGGAAAGGCTCAGTCAGGCAAGACAGCTACGTGGTTTAGAGCACAAGGAAGGAGCTAGAAGGTGGCAAATATGGGTCTATTTAAAAAAGCTTTGCACACAGGACTTGCAAGGATTTGGGTGTGGATGTATAACAAAGGGGGAATCAAGAATGATTCTAGGCTTCTGAGTTGAGCCTGCAGTTAGCTGGATACCTGCTCTCTGGGCAGCAGCATTTGGGAGGCTAGGGCAGAGCAGATCGTGGTGGGGATCAGGGGATCTGGTCTCATAGTCTGGTTTGATAAACATCTTAGACACCCTGGGGGAAATGTCCAGTGGGCAGTAGAGCAGCTGGCACCTGAGGTTAAATCTAAGATTCAATGGTAAATAGATGACAGGTGAAGATGAGTGATTGAATAGGACAACCTAGGACATTGGTGAAAGTAGAAAGAGAAGGCTGATACTAGAACCTGGGTCCTGCAATATTGAAAAATTAGGAAAGGGATCCAGGAGAGCAAGGAGAAGCAGTCAGTCTGAGCATTAATGAGAATTCCATAGCAACAAGCTTATCCTTCAGATCTGTCCTCAGTTTACCTTGTGCCTTTATTACAAGTACATTCTCTCTTCCTGTCTCTTGGTGGAAGTGCTGCCTCTTTCTTTCTTTCTCTCTCTCTCTCTTTCTTTCTTTCTTCCTTCCTTCTTTCTTTTTCTTCCTTCCTTCCTTTGTTTTTTCTGGTAGCGGGAATTGAACTCAGAACCTTGCACTTACCAGGCAGGCACTTACATCACTGAGCTATATCCCCAGCCTGGCCATTTCTTAGTGGGTTTGGTGTTAGATATTCAAACCTACATCCCTTTGTGCATGGATTGAATTGCAACATCTGAAAATAGAGTGAAATGACTGTCAAAACACCGTATGTAATGTGCACTTATCTGGGTAGAGGGTGCATAGTTTACAATGGATTCCTAAGGCAAGACTAGGCAATATTTCTCAATAATTTCTAAATGAAAAAGAAACTAAAGAAATAAATTCTCAGACTTATCAAGCACAGGAAGAGAACAAGTCCTTTTACCCGGATTTAAATTTACAGAAACTTGGCAAACTAAAATGAATTAAGAATCCAAGTACCTTAAAAATATTCCCACTGGAACAAACAAAAACCAGCCCTTGAAACAGAGAAATGCAAATGAGGCAGTGTGCAAAGACCACTTTCCATCACACATCTGTCCAGGTCATTAACTACTGATGTGAGAGTTGGCTAATTGCCAGCTTGTATGGAGAACCAAGCTACATCAGTACTGAGACTTGAGACTTGGCTAAGACTGTGAGCAAAATGATAAAATCACTTCTCACCAAGGGTGCTCAGGAGAGACACAGTGGGGCACACTTCTTTATACAGCCACTGTATTCCTCTTTATTGTTATCAGTAGTCCCTGAACCAGAGGGTTAATTGTTGTCAGTTAGGGTTTCTGAGACACAGACCTAGTGTGAGCTTCCCATTTCCACCAATGTACACATTCACATGCTTAAGACTGCAAAAGACACTGGATGTTAGAAGATATTTTTAGAATCAAATTCAACACCAAGATGTATTTTCCTGGTGGAAAGTGCTCTTGATTAAGCCAAGTATACCTGTATATATATATTTTTTACCCTCTGCAGGGCAAGAGAATGTTTGTAGTGTCTTTTGTGGTAAAATATCATGGTTACGAATAATACTGGGACAGTGGGTAATAATGCCTATTTCAGAACGGCTGTTCTGCCTTGGAACGTGGGAGAACACTATCCTCAGGTTCCTTACAGAGCAAAGAAATGCCAGGTCTAGTGCACACAGGGTAACCAGAAAGCTCCACTTCAAATGTGTTATTTTACAAGAAATAGGGTTGCTATGCTTGGAAAAGCCTTTCTTACTGGGCCTAGAAAAGTTATGGTGCTTCGCGGGCACCCATCAGCTCCCTGGTGGAATGCTGGGATGGAAATGATGGGCTATGAAGAGCATTTATCACTCTGGTTACCTCTGTAGCACAGACCCAAGGGCCAATGTGCTCTGAAGACTGATACCCTTCCCATCTGATGTGCAATGGACACAACTTGACTGGTTGAGTGGAAACTTGGCTAGAGAGTGTTTGCTGAAGGCAAAAGTCTCCTTTGCATAGTCACATTTTGGACTAGTTTTGGCAAATGGACCCATTTCTATAAAAGGGGAATTTTCACGGACATAATTGTACAGAAAATATTTGAACCTTGCCGACTCGATTCCAACTCCCATGGGAGAGTAGAACTGTGTACTTGGAACGTGTTCATGGTGTCTCCCCAGTGCATTGCTTCTCGCATTGCTTCTCTAACACCTGTCTCTGCACTTCCTAGATTTTGCTTTGCGAAGAGCTGGTGACAAACATTTCAAAATAGTCAAAAGAAGTAAAAGATGCAGTGGGTGTTGACACAGACTTAGAAGTCCTCCATCTCTGCTTCTCTAAGTTACACTTTCCACAGCCTTCACAGAACCTTCTCTAGGACCTCATATAAGCAAACCCTAGGAAGGCACAAGGGGTTGCTTGTTTGTTTAGCAGATCTTTAGCTTTGACAATAGTGTTTTTCCAAGCATAAAGCTGTTTTACAGTTTTTGATTTCTATACTTCAGACTGTTGTTTCTCCTGTACAATCAGACAATCAAATTCACATTCTGTCCAGCATAGGACAGAGGAAGCCACAGAGATGTGTCATGGAGGTGGCTTCTAAGAGGGCAGGTGGCTGTGAAAGTCTGGGTGTCCTCACCTGACCCTGTAAGGGGACCAGAGACCACCCCCTGGCTCATGGGGGCTTCATCAGACATGGGTGGTGCCTTTGCATGTATATTCCTTTGTCAGGGGGCTATTTCTCTTTGACATAAAATTTCAGTGAATATCAGAAACTATGCTGGCACTTTAAACACATTACCTCAGTTGCTTACAGCATTGTTGCAGACCAGGAAAATTGCCATGCCACAACTGAGGATGTATGAGGGACAGATTAATTTGCCCAAGTTGGCCCAGCTAATGAGTGACAGAACTGGTAAATGCAGTCTGGTTCTTTGATTCCAGGGCAAAATTAGAGCTCTTGGTTGAACCTTCTTGCTTCACACCAGGTGTGCATGTGTGTAATGGAGAGCCTCTGTGTGTGCTAACAGAGGAGCCCTAGAGGGGGCAATTAAGGTATGGACTTCCAAACCACAGTTTAACCAATAATATCAGCAACTTCGGCGTCCTCTTTGATCATATCACCAATGCCAGAGCTACACCAGACGAAGAGATGTGGACCTCAGAGTTTGGAGAAAACCCCACTTTAATCTGTTGATATCTAGTTCAGCTACATCCTTTCTAAATATTATACATGGGAGCTTGTTTGGTCTACCTGATCGTGCTTTTACATGGACCCCAAAAGTCCTTATAGGAGCCAGGTGATCACATCTAAACACTAGCATTCACATGCTGGGCCAGCAATGAACATTGAAGTAGCTCACAAAATAGGGTTTTGCCTTTGGAAACTAGTGCCTTAAATAATTAGTAACGATAATGTCATGGCCGAAACCCAGTGAATGGAGGAATGCATTGCATTTCTTCACATTTAAGCAGAAATTGCGCTTTGCTATGGAAATGAGATACTTGAGGCTACAGGTTTCTGGGCATTTATAGCATCTTTCAGGTGTGCAAAGTCAGTATTCTGTCTTTATGAAGTTTTCCGGGCTGTGTTTCAAGTGCTCCAAGCTCCAGGCCTAGTGTGCTCGAGCAGCTGTTGTAAGGGTGTGTGACTTATAGTTAGTCTTCTTTTTGAGCACCTATTTTTTTTAGTGAAAAAATGTATATCTTTTGTCTTTTTTTTTTTCTTTCAATGAGTGGTGCTGTGAGAACCATTCAGTTAACAGGAGGAAGCAAAGGGGTAGAAGAGCTGCCAATGACAATTTTTGATAGTGCTCATCATTAAGTTGTATATGAGCCATTTCCAAGAGTGATGAAAAGCTTTAAACAAACTGCTGGATAACATTTTCTCAATAACACACCAGGTGCTGGGATGTGATCGGTCATAATGTGGCAGGACAAGGATTCAAGCTAGTTTTTCATTTAAAATTATGTTTGCAAAGTTACATTTCATACCTAACTTTGATCCCATCCTCTCCCAGCCTCCCCTCCGTGCCCCCAAATATAAACTGGAAAGGTCCTAAAACCCAGATCACTGGTAGGCTAGAAGCATTAATTACATTTATTGCTCAGGTTATTACGGGCTACAAAAATTTCCTGCTGTAATTGGAATATAGATTCAACAGTTTTATTGAATGTCAAAGCACATTATTCCGCACAGCTGCTAGAGAGGCACTGCTGCACTGATGCTTCTCTTCCATGACAAACACCTATTAAGCAGTCAGCACAAACTCTTCCCTTACAGCCTCTGACATCACCCTCAGGGCAGGCAGACACAGCACAGCAATTGCTGAATTGCGTATGAAAATTATAGTTTTATTGTCTATACAACTGAAGGTTTAACTCGGACTCTTGCCTCCAACCGAGCTGTATAAAGAAGCAATTCTTCTTGTAGAACAAATAAGCACAGTACACTATTGTAATCTAAGAAACAGGCACTATTTATGTATTGGAAAGCCTTGCTCTCAAAAGGGCTAACAGTCCAATGGCCCAGAAGCCACTATTCTAGCAGATGCAGAAAGAAAGCTGTGCAAGTCACAAGTAATGAGATGCTGGAAGCTGCAGAGACGGATGACCAAGGCACCAAGGGAAGCCTTCCTCTTACGGCAGCTGCTCCCCTGTCAGTTCAGCAAGCACGACTCGTAGGTGGGCACCATGTACTTGATGTTGATAAAGGCATCCTCCCCTCCATAGCGCTCAAAGGCTTCCAGCGTCTCCTGGATCAAGTCCCCGATGTTCTCCCTCTTCTGCTGGCTGTAGTCGATGCCATCTCCGGAGTTGACTGAGTCATGCAAATACACAAACAGGCCAGTTATTTCTCTGCAGTTTCTCCCAAAGCCCCACACACCTGTCTAGGCATTTTCACTAAACGCTTGGTAGGAGACATGATTGTTTAACATTTTTACATGATCTTGCTGAGACTTAGGACTGGTGACAGCTACAAAAAAATATCAAATCTCAGCATGGAACTGAGGAAAATTAATCTAATATGAAGAAACAGAGTTTACAACAGAGTAAATGACAGTGAGTTCATCTCAGTTACAAGACCTTTCAAGGCAGGGACTCTTCTCCATCTGACTACTGCACAGAGTGTTCTCTTGGGCTTGGAGTTCTCTGCGAGCACAGCATGGCATGTTCAGAAGGAATAGTCTATTGTCAGACCAGATAGCAGGTACTGTGTAGTTTAAATCGGATATATTTTGAAATGAGAGACTCAACCCATCCCTGTGTCCTTGCTATTTTTGCATATGGTAAACTTTTATCCTGTCAATGATCCAAGCATTTGATTATCTGCAGTTATTCTCGTTGCTCCTTATGGGGTACGGGAGTACAAGGAAAGTGCTCTCTCTGCCATGGCCATGCATGAATAACCACTGGACGTCTACGTGACTGTTCTTGGGTGTGGCTTCCCAGGGCGCTGGTGCTGCTACTAGTTTCAGGATCGCCAAGCCCAGGGAGGCAGGACAGTCACAGGGGGAAGCCTGTAGACTCTGGCAGAGGCTCAGCCTCCTAGACATGACCCCTGTGCTGTGAGGGAAGTCTTGGAGTGGCTTTGGAAGACCTCAGGAGCCTGTATCCAAGATCCTGTACTCTACTCTGTAAAGTCAATGTCGGACCATCTAGATGAGAATCTGTGATTGCACCTGGACTGAGAGAAAGTTCAAGGAATTACAGTGACTGTGGGGCTGGGCAAAAACCCATGCCCTTTGTTTCCATCCACACTTCACAAATTCTGCATTTTTTCCCTCTATACATAGTCATTCCACACTTTCTGCTGCATCTGCTCTCATCTCTTATGACATCACTCCCCCCATAGGTGTGTCATTATTGTTCCATTGTCCTTTTTATTTGTGAAAGAAGGAGCACAGGAAGGCAGGGTAGGCTGGGAGGAGCGAGGGGATGAGGATGTGCTCTGGGTCTGAGGATACAAGGGACCACAGTGCAACAAGGAAACTTGGTGTCTCACAGGAGGGAGGACTTGGTTCATTGTTATTTCATATATGCCCCTAAAATATTTATATACTTTGCATATAAAAATATTATAGGTTAAAATGGTATTCAAACATTGTATCCTCAGTTGTTTGGGACATTTCAGTAAGACTGAAGAGTGACTCAGACGAGAACAAATATAACAATTATAATCGTACACATCATAGACAAGCAGTACTTTTGCTTGATTTTTCCAGAAACTTCTTAGGGAAACATCACTGTCTTCTAAAACACAGAAAAAGTGAACTGCCTTGATTAGTTTCTATTGGTGGTGATGAAGGCAAGCAGAAACATTACTGATTTTTAAAAAGAAATATTATGAGACATACAGCTATGAAGTGTATTAATTTTTCATGAAAATAAATTTATATGACTTTCAATTGTTAATAATATAAAACAAATGAGATAAGATTTTTGAAAACCTTTTTTCAAAATCTTGCCCTATTGTTTTTGAGCAAAATGACAGGTACACTTTTTTAAAAATAAAAACATAGACAAATAAATACATATTAAAGTAAACAGGCTTTTAAAAAATAAATAAATACATTTATTTATTTTTTATTTATTTATTTGAGACAAGGTCTAGCTGTATAGTTCAGGCTGGCCTTGAACTCACTATGTAGCCCAGGCTGGCCTCGAATTTATGATGATTCTCCTGCCTCAACCTCCTGAGTACTGGGATTACAGGCATGCGCCACCATGCCCAGATTAAGTAGACTTTTGTGAAAGACTGACATAGTGATCTGAGAAAAGAGGGTTGCAGTAAGAAAGGACACAGGGTCGTGCTTTGCCACGGGGAGCTGTCTAAGAGGACAGGGTCTCTGAGTTGAATTTAGAGAAAGGAAGGATGAATGTGGTTGCTCTTGGTTACAGGTGTGAGAAAAGATATTAAGGAAGAAAATTTGAAGGGGCCAGGACAAAAAGCAACAAAGCCAGGACACTGAGGCAAGAGATCTAAAGTTCAAACCCAGCCGGGACAACTCAGCAACATAGTAAGAACTTCTCTCAAAATATTTAAAAAAGAGCTGGGAATGGAACTCAGTCTGAAGGCCCTGGGTTCAATTCCAGTAACAACAAACAAAAAGCAGAAAACAAAAACAAAACAAAACGAGAAAGAGCAAAAAAAGGAGTCAAGGCAAAGGCACAGAAAGGAGAACACTGTGATACTGTGTGATAATAGAGGCGGATAATGGAGAATGTATCTGTAAAAAACACAACAATGTCCCAGGATTCTAACTGGAAAGGGTAGGCTGTCTCAGAAGGTTTTGAGTGATCTTTAAGTTCCCCGAACTCCCAAGTCATGTTCCTGATGAACTCCTGTTCATAATCTTTGGGGAACTCAGGGCGAATGTGGCAGGGTCTGTTTGTGTAACCAAGCCCAGAACGCATCCCCCAAGGGCAAATGGAAAATATAATGGGGATGAGGCAGAGTTGTGACAGCCTTGATCCAGTTCCTTATGGACAAAGATCCATATATTAACCACTAATAAATAGTGCCTTTTGTTGGCATATTAGTCAAAAGGTCAAGAACTGAATAGATCACGGGATAGACATATTTTCCTGATGGGAGCCGAGGGGGTGTGGAAAGTCTGCGCACAATGGAAAGCCTAACTCTGTTTTCTCCCTGCCTCCCAGAAAGCAGCATTGACAAGTAACACTTTATTTCATATTCTTACTTTTTAAAATATATTTAACTGTAGGAGTAAATAAACTATGTAGCTTGTTTGTTTCTCAACAGTGTGGAAACCCAAATGATAAGAGAAGCAAACAGAAGTTGCTTATTCAAAAAATGAGTTGGAGTTGGAATATTTTGTGGTTGCAAAATGTGTATCATTGGGACAGAAAAAAAAGACCAAAAAATTTAAAAAGCACATCTCTTATTTTGTATGCTGTAACAATAACACGGCACAGTTTAGTGTCAAACTATGTTGAGAGGCAGGCAAGTAACAGGATCTCCATTTCAAAACTGAGATACTGTCAGTTTCTTTGAGAACCTGAAATTGAGGTGATTAGTTTGAGCTCACCATTTTAAATACATATGACGCTGTTGGAAAATATGTTTGTGAGAATAGGACACTTTAAAAAAAAACCAACCAGATGGTTATTTACAATTGTCAGTTCTGATTAGGAAGATGACATTTCAATTTGGAAAGCTAGGAGTCTATTTTATGTTCAGCAGCTAGAAGGATACAACGATGATGGAAAAGATATGTTTTATTTATAACCAAACAAATAGGGTATAGTAAGGGCTTAAACCAGACTTTGTGCTTCTAAAAGTATGCTATATAAACAGCATAGAATAAGGGATTTAGTGCTTATTCTGAGAGATTCTTGCAAGCAGGAGGCATTACAAAACCTGCCTGAAAGTGGCCCTCGGTTAAAAGTTATTTTAAATACCTTTACCACTCTGAACACTGAATTTTCTTAACCAATATGTTTAAGCATTAAAAATATGCAAATTCCTTTCTTATCTAAACTTTCGAAAACTGTCCTGACAGTTTCTTTTTGATGTCATTTGAGTCAGAGCAGGGACATGTGTGAATGTCCCAGTCCCTGTCCACCGATGGTATCTTCTTAGTGCATGAGCTCAACTCATACCTGTGCCAACAAGGGCCATCAGAAAGGGCAGTTATATAAGATGTATTTGCATTTCACACAAATGCCTGCCACTCGGAGGACAGGGACCAACAGCAGACTGAGATTATGTAAAATTTTGAAGAAATATTTTCTCATGTGTTTTCAATTTCTACAAATATATGGAAGCCTCATTTCCCCCCCTTTCTTTAGTTACTACTATTATAGAAAAAAAGGAGAAAAATTCCTAAAGGCCTGGGAAGCAAAGTTAGAAAGGGAGGACAATTTTGGCGGCTAGAGTAAGATCTTTTGAGGCCAGCGCTGGGAAAGGTGAGGAGGCTTTGCTTCTTGGTGCTGAAGAATGCCCTTGGTCATGACAAGGACTGCAGTTACCTTTTCTGAGTGTGCTCTCTGTTCTCTGCAGACTCTGTGAGCCCCGAGGGTAATGAGAAATAGGAAACACAAAGACCCTTTTCTGGGTAGCTCACCGTCTAGTGCAGACTGCCTAATTCTCCCTGTGGAATGCAGTGACACTTGGGCCCACTATGGACCAGGAAGGGGTATGCCCCACAGGCTTTCCAGCCTCCCTGCCACATGCATCCCCATTGGTGTGGTGTGACCATGGGCATGGGGCCCTGTGCCTTGAGAGATATCTGACCCACTTGCTTTAGTCAGATTTCAAGGTTCTCATCTTAGAGATATGGAAAGCAATAAAGAATGGGTGGCTGTCTTCTGGAAGGTGCAGGGAAAATTTAATTCAAATTTAGATTTTATAATTCTCATGAGTTTTTGAGGGAAATACTATATATAACAAAGAAATACTTGTTTCCAGTTGCTCACTCAAGATATCTAAGGTGTTATTCATTTGATACCTAACAGGTGAGCTAACTTAAAAATTTATCTGCACTTTCTGGCATTGACTAAAGAAATAAATAGGCCTGATCTGAGGAAAGAAGCACTCTGTTAGTTTGGACAATGTCCTGGAAGAGGCAGCAGCATGGCACTCCCTGGAAAGGAAAAGATCACAGCAGGAGAACAGTGTCATCAGGGCCATAGGCAGAATATCCCTGTCCAGTTCCTCCCCTCTTGCCTGGAATGGCCAGATGGTGTGAGACTTTCAGAAGTCAATGTGCCCAAAATTCTTAAAGGAAACATTACAAACACCTGAATGAGCAGGGAATGATGAGGGGGAGCACAGACCAGGTCCAGACTCTCCTGACCAGTCTTTCTTAATACTGCACACCAACTTCTAGCCCTATAACTTCTAGACTGCTAACCTCACCGAAGCTCCATAAAGAAAAGGTTCACACTGGCTCTTGTAGACACAATGGCATTTAAATAACCGTTGAAATGAGGACCTGTCTCAGAGGAATGGAAGGATGAGTAAGCAGACAGAACAGCACTCCCCTTAGCCTTGGGCAGCCCTGGGCATTGAGGCAAGCTGAATCTCGGAGCACCTGAGGGTGAATTGTAATCATAAAGCTGAGTTTTTGAAATAAATTGCTGCGGAGGCATGGTAATCTAGCGACACCCTCCTTGCTCTACTGCCCCTTCTCTGGCCCTTTGTGTGTGCAGTGCATGTTGTCGCCATAGCTGCTTTGCATGTACAATTCTTACATACGAGGCCAGCCCGAGTCCGGACTGAAGCTTTGCGACCATTCATGGATATGAAGCGAACTGCGGAGGCACCTGCCGTGACCATTCCCACTGATGCGTGTGTGGGTGCTCAGTGCACTGCCTGGGCTCCAGCACACTGGTGCTTGCCCATGGGGCTGGGCAAGAGCCCTGAGCCAGCACAGAGCAGGTGTGAAAAAGTGTTAACAGATGAAATGTACTATTGCTGACTTTTCTTTTTTATTCTCAAAGGCTGAACTAAAAAGTTTCAAATTTCAAGAGGTTTAAAACCTAACTGGAAGGACTTGCACATGTTGAGACCTGCGGCCTTTGATGGCATCAGTCACAGCTAACACTCCTTCTCTCTCTCTGAGAGCTGGTGACGTCATCGTCGCAGCGCAGAGGGAGCCTCAGCCAGTGTCCAGGTCGTGGCAGGTGTGTGGAGGAGGAGCCTAATGCAAACGTCACCATTAAAAGGTGTTTCGTGGTGAAAGAACCATCACATATTTTCCATTGGATGAGTCGTTCTAAATGAGTTTTCCCTTTGGGTTTAGTGGATTTTGCCGCCAGAAAATTGAGATGGCCGGAACAGCCATGTCCTGTTTGTATGAGCTGATATTTAAGCGGATCTATCGGTTTTAGTGCAATATAGCTAACGTTTTTTGAAAGAAATTTATTCAAAAGACAATTCTTTTCACTTGAAAATGATGTCATAAAAAGATAACAATGTTTACAAGTTTAGAAATGGTTGTTTTTAATTTTTTTCTTTTTAACTGGAATTAAGAAAGGGGAGAAAGAGGGACATGGATATGTTTTCTCTTTTAAGGTAGTTTGAATTCCAATACCTAAAATGTCAACATCTATTTTGCCAGAAATAGCTGTTACTTGGAGGGAGTTTGGATTTACTTTATAGAACTAGTTTTAGCTATTTTAGAATAAAAGGGTTTTCTTCCGGGAAGTTTGGATGATCACAGGGCAAAGAGCTGTGAATTCCAGTCTGACCTTTGCTGGAGGTGAGGGAATGGAGAAGGAAAGAAAGGGGCATGGGATGCGACAAAATTCATTTTTCTACATTGGGTAGGAGAAGATGGTTTCAGGGGAAAATATTATAAGGATGACAGGTTTTAGAATCCTAAAGAAATATTTCTTTTCACTTTATTTTTTTAGTTTTGCTTTTACTTTGAGGGAGTTGATTCACAGCATGCACCACCCCATTGGGAATTCTGGGCATTCCTGTGTTGAGGCCATGCTTTGCCATGCCTCTCTTGGTCAACTCTGTATTGCCTTGGAAACTGAAGGTCTCCAGCATGGAAGACCACAGATATTCCCAAAGTCTTGGTTCATGGCTGTGTGAATCAAAGTTGCAACCCCAAACATAACAACCATAGCATCTGGCATGCTAGGGATGCCCAGGGGCTTAAATAGTTCAAATCTTCTCAGATCTTGTTGACATTAATGAAATTCACAAGACTTCTTTCCTCTGAAGATGAAAGCTTTGAAGCAAGCCCTGGGTTCCCAGCTGGATGTCTCACTCTCCTCTCTTTTGACACTGCAGCTAAGGGACTGAAGCAGGGAGCTGCTGAGCCATCACCTCAGCAGAAGCTCCAGGAGGCATCTACAGTTCCTCTGTGGGGTCATTGGTCACCTGCGGAACTGAAGATGTCATGTATCTTGGCCCAACTGCCAGTTCAATATCTAAATTTCCCCCAGGCAGCCCATGACAATTCTAGACTATTGTCATAAGGTTATTTCTTTAAGAAGCCAACACTAATACCAATTGGAGAATGTGGTTTAGTGGAAAGCAAGGAGGATAACCCAGCATACAGTTTTTCTCTAACTAGTAGCTGTTTTCCCCTGGGCAGGTTGTTTGCTTTATCAGAACCTCAATTACTGTCTTGATACAAAGAAGAAACTGGGCTTTGCATGATGTCTGGGTCCTTTCCTTCCTAACATTACTTCTTATAAGATCTCCACATAATACTGGAACAAATATTTGGAAATGACTCTTGTTCAATAAATGGCTTGTGTTTCAACTGAAACGATGATCACAAAACAGCTGCTTAATTGTTCAAAGTCACAAATCAAGTAAGCATCCAAAGTCAGTTTTCAAATTAAGTTCTAAGAAAACCAAAAAGGACCAAATGTTTATAAAATTAATTCTAGTTAAGGAAGAGAACACTGTCAAAAACTCAAATTATTTGTTGACACACTACCAACTGTTATTCCATGCTTCTATTTCGATAAGACTATATAGCTTTTGATTCTTTAGAATAATGTGTGGGCTGATTTTTTTTTCATATGATGAATTGACAGTGATTTGGTCAAGACTATATAAAAGGCAAGTTAGAGTTTTCTCTGAATCATGACTATTTTGACATGGATGTTATATGGGAAAAAAAAACAGGTGGATTCACTGATTTATCCCTTTACAGGACAAATATAAGTATTAACTCAATCATCAGTGAGTTGAGCTGAATTCAAGTTTATGTAGTGAAAACTTATCTCTTTTCTTGTTGGCCAACATGATTCAATGAGCAGATTGTGTCAAAAAAGAGCAGAGAGTTCCAAGTTGTCTCTCTCAAATCTACTCCCTGTTGACTTATCTCATGGTGGAGTAGCACCAACAAGAACATAATGTCACTTACACAGATTAAGTCATTTAAAATAAAGAATAACAATAGGACCTAGATGCTACTATTACTCCTCTTTACAGAGAAAAATTGAGGTTTAGAGAAGTAAGACCACTTACAAAAACGAAACAAGGATTTAAGGATACTGGGATCCTGATGAAGAGGAATTGAGGCAGGACTCTGTTGAAATGCAGGAAGGGTGAGGAAGGTGTGGGAAGAGGATTCTGAGTGTCACGTGTCAACACAAGACTGTTTGCCTTCTTGTCTGTAGAAGATCCCCTACACACA
>RJWT010016437.1:0-19856 GCA_004365215.1 Cuniculus paca | reverse complement strand
CAAGAGTCTGAGCTGCTTCCCTCCAACTCAGGATTGGTGCACATGGATATAATCTTCACTTTGGAACTATTCCACATCTCCATACGCGCATTTTAGTGCTTGTAACTAATTGAGAAGGGAGACCTACAAGATGTTAGCTCTGTGAAAACATGAAATCATAGTGAAAGACAGCTGTCCTGTGTTCACTGGGGATTGGCTTCACATTCCCTGTGGATACCAAAATCCGGATCAAGATCCTTGTATAAAATGGCACAGTGTTTCTATATAACTTAGACACAGCCCCTGTGTCCTGTAAATCATCTCTAAACAACTTGTAATACCTAATTCAATGTAACTCTGTGCAGACAATTTTATACTGCATAATACAGGGAATGACAAGCCCTAAAATGTAGCCATTTGACATTTTGGTGGATTGGTCAGCCAGTGCAGTAGTTATGTGTAGTGAGCATGGGATCTTTGTAAAGCTTCAACTAGTTCTACATGACCTGAGGTAGAGGCACAGATGATGAGACTGACAAGGGAAAGGCAGACTGCAAAGGGCTTTTTATACTAACTTGAGTTCTTTCTTTCTTTATATTTGGGGGGGAGGGGTACGGGGAATTGGAACTCAAGACCTCACACTTGCCAGGCAGGTGCTGTGCTGCTGAGCTGTATCCCTGGCCCATTGTGAAACGAGATGAACTCTAGCCAGACTGGCTCAGATGATGCCTTAGTGGAAAGCAAAGGCATCAAGAAGATCAAGTGAACATTATTACAGCTGTCTGGGTAGTTTAAATCATGGAAGCAGAAGCGTTATTTCCATGAATTGAGATAGCTTAAAATGTTTAGCAGTGTCAATGAAATGAAGGATTAAATTTCAGATGATCTTATATAAAAGATTTTCAGATACTGTTGGATTTGAATCTTAATTCTCATGACACATTTTAAACTTCGTTAGGGTCAGCTGGTAAAGGGTATTTGATGTATAACATACAGTTAGTAATTTCACGTTGAGTATGCACTTGTTGGTAGCTGTGTAGTCTGTATATTTGGTTTGCAGCCCTGATCTGATTGTGTGTGTGTGTGTGTGTTCCTGAGCAGGACGTGATGGTGGCAGGTGGCATGGAGAGCATGTCCAACGTTCCGTATGTAATGACCAGAGGCGCAACACCCTATGGTGGGGTAAAGCTTGAAGACTTGATAGTAAAAGATGGGCTAACTGATGTCTACAATAAAATTCACATGGTAAATACTGATTTTAATAGAGAACACCATCAGATAGACTTTTGGAAACTGAATTGAATCATGGGTCCTATAAATGTTGATTTTAGCCATTTACACTGGGAAATATTTTATGCCTATTGCATCAGTATGGCTGAATTGCTAAACTGCACCCCCCCCTTTTGTCTTTTTCAGAGAGGGTCTCACTATGCAGTTCAGGCTGGCCTCGAGCTCACTTTGTAGCTCAGGTTGGTCTCGAACTTACAATGATCCTCCTGCCTCAGCCTCCCGAGTACTGGGATTACAGGCGTGCATCACCACATCTGGCTTTTTCTTCCTTTTTTTGAGACAGGGTCTCACTATGTGGCTCTGGCTAGCCTTGACCTATGAAGCCTGGGCTGGCCTCAAACTCTTGATGTTTCTACCTCAGCCTCCCCAGGGCTGGGTTTACAGGTGTGCACCACCAGGCCTGTCTGCCCCACACTTTCATAACGAATTTTCTGACTTCTAAAATCGCACCTTCTGGGATAATGCAAGTGTTTGAAGATGAAGCATATATAGAGTATTTTAAAAACTAAATTTAACTGCTAACCGTTGATTTAAAAATTGTGCAGTTTTAAAATAATTTCCAATTTATCAGGGTAACTGTGCTGAGAATACTGCAAAGAAGCTGAATATCACAAGAGATGAACAGGATACATATGCTATTAACTCTTACACCAGGAGTAAAGCAGCATGGGAAGCTGGAAAGTTTGGAAATGAAGTTATTCCTGTCACAATTACAGTAAAAGGTAGAGGGATAATGTTCAAGAATATATTTTCTTTTGCCTTTAATTTTTAAAATCTTTTAAATTTTTATCTGATGTTGGCCTGACATCCAACCTTGGGTCAATAGAGTGGGATATAAGATCCTAGAAGGGGGCTGAGAGAAGATAATGGGATGTGGATGTGTAGAAGATACAGATTTCATTTACTGCTAACATAATAGATTACACAGGGTCTACTCCTGATGAGCATGTATTCAGGATAGTTTAAGGCATGCAGGAATAGGAGGGACACAGACTACCGGACACCTTATGTAACAGTTTCTTGATGACTATTTTGTCTTGAATGGTTATTACTTAAAATATTTTTGTTTTAGGTAAACCAGATGTAGTGGTGAAAGAAGATGAAGAATACAAGCGTGTTGATTTTAGTAAAGTTCCAAAGCTGAAGGCAGTTTTCCAAAAAGAAAATGGTTAGTAGTAAAATAAAAATTAAGAAAAAAATGAATTATATACTATATTGCTTCTGGGAATTGCCTAAGGACTTTATTCCAGAGGCATCTAGATGTGATTGAACATTTTTAGTATATCAAACTCAAGTAAACACAATGGTATTAATCCAAAGTATGTTTAAATTTGCTTAACAATTTGTATCTTTCAATTGCAAGGGAGACACGTGTAATTTAAGTTTTTCATATGCTTTTTATCTTGAAAGTTTAAGTGTAAATTCCCTAAGGACTAAGCTGATAGCTTTGTTTTTTACTGGTTCATCTCCAGTGCTTGCTTGGCATGTAGTGGATTCTCAACAAGTAACTGTTCATTGTTGGTACAAATGAGATCTCACTGGTTTGAGTATCTTTGTGTGAGTATGTGTGTGGGCCAGGGGTCAAATTCAGTCTCACACATGGTACCTAAGTATTCTGCCGCTGAGTTACACCCTCAGATCAGTTCTTTAAAGTTGCCTGTATACAGTTGTAAAATCTAAAATTGTTTTTCCATTTCCTAATTGACCTTGGTTCCAGGTATAGGAATAGGTCCTTGTTGTCCAAAAATCATATAAAGTTATATTGCAAGAGTATAGTTTAAATAATGTCAGTAGCTGTCTCTTATGTGGTAGGTTCACTGACATTTTTAGAAAAATGTCTTCCTTGGGCTGGGGATATCGCTCAGTGGGATACAGCACTTGCTGACTAAGCCTAAAACCCTGGGTTTAATTTCCAGTACAAAAAACAAAGTCAAACAAAAAAAATACAGCTTTGCTAGGCATGGAGACACGTCTGTAATCTCAACACTTGGAAGGCTGAGGTAGGAAGACTGTGAATTTGAGGCCAGCCTCAACTACACAACAGAGATCCTACTGCAACAAAACCAAAAACAATGAAACCCCAAACCCTTCTTTAGCTTTGCACTTACATACTATAGAATTCGCTTGTTTAAATTGTTTAGTGGAGCCGGGCGCAGTGGTGCACTCCTGTAATTCCAGCACTTGGGAGGCTGAGGTAGGAGGATCCTTGTGAGTTTGAGACCACCCTGGGCTACAAAGTGAGCTCAAGGCCAGCCTGAACGGAATAGCGAGAATTTGTCTCAAAAAGACAAGGGCCGGGGATTTAACTCAGTGGCATAAGTGCCTGCCTGTGCAAGCATGAGGTCATGAGTTCAATCCCCAGTACCCCCTAAATAAATAAATAAATAGTGTAGTGGTTTTTTACATATTCATTGACATTTAAGTCAAGTGAGTCTAGAGAAGAATTACCTGATTTGACACTGATTTAGAAAATATATAGTAACTATCTGCTCTATTTTGTGTAACCCAAGAATTAGATTCTAGGAATAAAAGTATGAATCAGTCCTTTCTTATCTTTGAAAACTTGCGGACCAGCATTTACCCAGTGCCATCATGCATGTGTTTCTGAGCTAGCTTTGAGAAAACTACCAAACACTAACACAAGACACTCACACTGTGTTGCAGTTAGCTTTGTGTATGTTTCCTGAGGGCAGGAATAATTTTTTTTTTTTTTTTTTTGCGGCACTGGGGATTAGACCCATGACCTCATGCTTGCCAGGCAGGCGTTTAGGCCACTGAGCCAAATCCCCAGCCCTTGTCTTTTTGAGACAGGGTCTCACTAGCCGTTCAGGCTGGCCTTCAACTCACACTGTAGCCCAGGCTGGTCTTGAACTCACAACAATCCTCCTGTCTCAGCCTCCCTCCCGAGTGCTGGGATTACAGGCGTGAGCCACCATGCCCAGCAGGAATAATTTTTTCATAAATTCAGTAACCCTGACATACTCTGTAGGTACAGGTTAGAAGTGAGTCACATTAATTCGGTGTGAAGCTATGTTCTAACTTCTTGCTTACTGCTGCTTTCAGGCACGGTAACAGCAGCCAACGCCAGCACACTGAATGACGGGGCAGCTGCCATGGTTCTGATGACCGCAGACGCAGCCAAGAGGCTCAATGTTAAGCCGCTGGCCAGAATAGCAGGTAGATGTCCTGCCCTTATTTTTAAACTTCTATAGGCTCTTCCTGAAACTGACTTTCTTTGCTGGTAATACACAAATACAGAGTTTGCTATTTCTACTTGTAGGTTGTACTTTGTGATAGCATTTAACAGATACATATTTCAATTGAGACAGAAACTCCTTTGATATTTTTGTTACAATTTGCAGATGAAACAAACATAGAATCAATTTTTAAAAATATAATCTACCAAAAATTACATTAAAAATATAAAAGGTTTGGGTTTTGCATATCATATATAAAGGTTATGCATATCATATATAAAGCTTCAGATGCTTGCAAAAGATTACAACAGTCTATTTCTTCACAGCATTTGCTGATGCTGCGGTGGATCCCATTGATTTCCCAGTTGCACCTGCCTATGCTGTACCTAAGGTAGGGAAATGGTGATGGACTGTATACTCCCCTGTGCTAATGGCTGCTCTGCTGGTCATAAGGTCACAGTTTCATGTGCAAGAGCACAGTGATAGCTTCTCACTTGTCCTGAAAATAGCAGAGCAGTGCACAAACTGTATCTTTAAGAGAACAGATTACAAAAAAATGACAACTGAATGACTTCTAAGTATGATGCTGGGTGCACACACTTGATGTAGTAAACACAAAGGGGAAGTTAAGTGTGGCAAAGAAAGGGAAATAGTAGCGGCCCCAGATCTAGAATTCAGAGCAATCACTCTCAAAAGGAGATGCCTCTATCCTGAAAGGGAATTACCGGCAGCAGATCAGAAAGCAAGAGTAAAACCAGACACAGAAAACTCACATACTCCAAACTGTCAGTGCTACCAGAGCAAGAAATAACTGTCTCTGCAAGGACCAAGGATGGGTCACAAAGTAAGTTCTCAGCAGGGAAGAGGCTCCCGAAGAAATTCCCTCCAAGGAGAGGAAGGCCTCCTCCTGAGAGTGGAGCGTTTGAGAATAGCACTTAAATAGAAGAGAATGTACAACTTTTCAAAGTGAATATACCAGATCAGAAAGCATAAAGTTTCTTTTCTAATAAAAAAGGGCAGCAAAAAATTTTTATCAAGTATTAGCATAAGAATAATCACGAACACAAAAATACCTTCATACATAGCTGGGCAACTATCAAAATGGCATACAAGACTTCACAACAGATACGTGCTCCAAACAGAGTCTGGCTGTGTAGCCCAGGCTGGGCTCGAACTTGCAGTGATCCTCCTGTCTCAGCCTCCCAAATGCTGGTGTTATAGGTGTGTGCCATCATGCTGGTGCCCCCATAACTTTTTTAAAACAGAAACTTTAGGAGATACACAAGGAAAAACAAACCTCCTAACAGAGACAAATCTACTTAAAGATCAAAAATATAAAACTAAGCAACATAGTTATGTCTTAATATATAAAATTTTATACTCAATATATATACCTTCTCAAGTATTTGTAGAATGCTTAAAAATTTTAAATTTTCTCTCTGCTTAAAAAAGACAGGGCAAATAAGATTCTTTGTAATGAAATAAGATAAAAATGAGAGCCTTCACAAATTAAAGTGCCCCATTTTAAACACAACCTCAAAGGGAAATGTAAACTATAATTACAGAATGTCAGAAAATCAAAATAAATTATGACTGCTATTATTTGAAGACCATCCCTTAAAATTTTAGGTTCTTAAAGATGCAGGACTGAAAAAAGAAGACATTGCAATGTGGGAAGTAAATGAAGCCTTTAGTGTGGTTGTACTAGCAAACATTAAAATGCTGGAGATTGATCCCCAAAAAGTGAATATTAATGGAGGAGCTGTTTCTCTGGGGCATCCAATTGGGTAAGTAAAATACTATTTCAGGTTTACAGCTACCTTTGTAATTCTATTTAAACTTCAGTTGATTCATGATGATCCCTGGTGCGAAGTTGTCCTTCCCATTCATCCTTTGTAAGGTGACCACCATTTCCGATAGTGTCCAACATCTGTTGCTTGAAACTCTAGAATTCCTAAAGAAGAAACTAAAGCTGGGCCTGGTGGCTCACGCCTGTAATCCCAGCACTCGGGAGGCTGAGACAGGAGGATCCTTGTGAGTTTGAGGCCAGCCTGGCTACAAAGCGAGCTCAAGGCCAGTCTAAACGGCATAGTGAGACCCTGTCTCAAAAAGACAAGGGCTGGGGATTTAGTTCAGCGGTGTAAGCCCCTGGCTGGCAAGCATAAGGTCATGAATTCGATCCCCAGTGCTGCCAAAAAAAAAAAAAAAAAAAGAAACTTAAATACTAAACAAACTGTGCTCAGGCTTCCAGAAGAACTGTAACCCTTCCTGTAACAAAAGCTCTAAATGTATAAAAAAGTACCTCAGCTGTAAGTAGTAGCTAATAGTTTTTTCAAGAAGTTAATTTGCACTAGAGACATTTTCTGGTTAGTTACAAGTTCTGTTCTACATTAAAGAAACACGTGCTTCCTTATTCTTAGGATGTCTGGAGCCAGGATTGTGGTTCATCTGGCTCACACCCTGAAGCAAGGAGAGTATGGTCTTGCCAGTATCTGCAATGGAGGAGGAGGAGCCTCTGCTCTGCTGATTCAGAAGCTGTAGACCACCCTGTGTGACCTCTCCTGGGACAACTTATATTCAAATGCTTTAATTTTTTATTATTTTCTATTTTAACTTTAAAAAATAAGAACAATCGTATCCCCAATTTTTTCTTATGCTTTAATTTTTTGGTACTCTCATTTAAAAGTCTGATATATTTCTATAGTATGAATCTATACTATTTGAAATACTAATATAGAATTACTGTTGATTTAGACAAGTAGCTGGAAGCTTTCATTTGAGAGAACAAATCACAATTTTTCATATGAATGTTACTTCTAGGTAATCTACGTTACTAGAGTCTTAAAAGTAGCTGGTTGTTCTGGGAAAACTAACAGTGCCTTTTAGTATTAGTCAAGCCACAGGCAAGGTGAGCATGGTGATGCATGCTGGTAATCCTAGCACCCAGGAGCCTGAGGCAGGAGGGTTGAGAGTCTGAATCCAGGCAGCCTGGGTTACATAGTGAGTATGAGGTCGCCCTCATGTGACCCTATTTCAAAAAAACAAAATGAAACAAAAACCCATAAACATTGGATGTATATTGGTACTAGAAACAGAAACCACATGCTGACGTCTAGACGAGAGGCAATTTCTTACAATGTCAGCATTTAGGGCCTGGGGTATGGGAGATGAAAAAGGAAATTCTAGGATCTGGATTATAACAGCACAGAGAAGGAGAAAGAATGTGGAAAGGGACAGGATGAGTAGTTATAATGAGAAGATTGCCAATTCCAGTATGCTACAATGCCTATTCTTAGGCAAGGTAGACTATAGCGTGAGTTACTTGAGTTGTTTCAT
Source organism: Cuniculus paca (assembly GCA_004365215.1). Taxonomy (NCBI): domain Eukaryota; kingdom Metazoa; phylum Chordata; class Mammalia; order Rodentia; family Cuniculidae; genus Cuniculus; species Cuniculus paca. The sequence goes on along the minus strand of RJWT010016437.1, from coordinate 12,054 downwards.
CTGGGAAAAAAAAAAACAAAAAACACTGCAGGCACGGCCTGTTCACTAACCTCCAAAGCAGGCTTGACAAGGAAAAACTGCCATGGTAAAGGTCACTGTGTAAACATCTCCTAGCAAATTATTATTCTGGCAAAATTGTTTATAAACTCTGCACTGTGCCCTGTATGAACATGTGTGAATACGAACATGGCTATCTTTCCAAGAATCATGGAACAAATTAAATTTATCAACTGAGGTACAACTTATCCTATAATCCTCAGTAAAACTAAGCAGGAACCATTATTATTTCTCCCATACAGGTAAGGAAAATGAAGCATGGAGTTGCTAAGTAAATTCAGGGTCAAATAACTGTTAAATAGCTGAGCTAGGGTTCAAATATAAGTTTTTCTGACTCTGAAGTTCAAATTCTTTTTTTAAGCACCTTTCAATACACCCAGTTAGTATCTGCTCTAACTTAAAAAATTTATAACAGCACCAGAGAAAAGCAGAATTAACACTACATCCAAAGGTCAGTGATCTGGAAAACATGAAAAGAATCTTGGCAGTTCTGGGAACAAATGGAGAGAAAGGAGAAGAGACAAAGAACCAACAACTAAATGGTGTTTGTTAAAATAAATGGGACTCTTAAGCAATAATTCAACGTAACAAAATGTAAGGAAAAAAAAATCTAAGGAAAGACATATTTCATCAGCAAAATCCATTAGTGGAGAACCATACGAGACATTAAAGACATTCTTCAAACATTTGATAGAAAAACTCCAGCATTTAATCCAAGAGGAATCTCTTACAGTAAGTGGCCAACATGTATTTATTTTTGGGGGGATTTTATGGATTGAACTTGGCCTTATGTATATTAAGGATATTCTCTATTATTGCACTATAGCCCCAGCCCACATTTTTAATGGAATAAAGTGACAAGATACAGGAAGTGTATCTCAGAGATCTAAGAGCTTTGAAAACAGTACTCCAAAATGTTTTTTGCAAAAATGACAAAAGTTTAGATCAACTCATGGAAACATGTAAGAATTCAGGACTTCTGGAGAAGAGGTAGCAGTGAATATGGGTGAAATATAAACATGCTAAATAAAGGTAAATACCAGTAGAACAAGTTCTGCACCTTATATTAGCACAAAAGACAATGGGCATGGTGGTGTACACCTATAATCACAGCTACTCAAGAGCCTGAGGCAGTTTGAGGCCAGTCTTAACAATTTAGAAGACTGTCTCAAAGTTAAAAAAGGGCTGGTGATGTAGCTCAGTAATACTTGTTTTTTTTGAGACAGGGTCTTGCTGTGCAATTCAGGCAGGTCTTAAACTCACTATGTAGTCCTCAACCTCCAAGGGCTGCTATTACAGGTGTGCACTACACCACACCCTGCAGCAGAATTCTTGACTAGTATACATGAAGCCCTTATTTTTAGCCTTTCTTTGTACCATAAAAGTATAAAAGATAAATTTTGTAATTGGAAATATTTATAAAGTAAAAAGACGATTGGCATGCATACTAAATAATTAGAAGGCAGAAAGTGTTAAAACAGGAAAACTTACATAAAAGATTAACAACAAAAAAAACAATTAACTAGGTACAGTGCTGCCTGTAAGCACCCTGGGAGGCTGAGGCGGGAAAATAACAAGTTTGAGTGCAGCCTGGGTTACTTAACAAGATCCCGTTTCAGAAGGTAAATTACAGAGTACACTTAGACAAATATTAACACAAAGCAAAAACTAAAACTATGGTCAAAATAATTAAAAGGGAAATTGAACATTTATGAAAAGAAGTGTTCACAGACATATTACAAAAGTAAATATCAAACTTTGTATGTATCCTTATGAACAGTATGTATTTTTTTTTTTTGTGGCACCGGGGAACAGTATTTTTAAGTACAGTTTTCCATTACTGTATAAAGATACTTGAGATAATAAAAAACAGGAAAGGATTCTTTCTTTTTTTGTTTTCAAGATCAGGTCCCACTATGTAGCCCGTGCTGGTCTCAACCTCAAGGAGATCCTCTTGCCTAAGCCTCCTGAGTGCTAGGATATGGGTTGCCCAGCCAGAAAGGTCTGTGTTTTGGTTACTTTCTCTCGTTGCTGAGACAAACACCTGACACCCAAAATTAGGGAAGAAAAGGTTTATTTAGCTTACAGTTCTTGGTGGTTGCAGTCCATAATCAGCTGGCTCCAAGGCCGGGTGGCATGGCACTGGGGCAACACTTCAAGGCAGCAGCCAGAGCAAAAGCAAACAAGCCTCTTCTCTACCCTTAAATTGTACACAGGCCACCTCCCCACCAAAACCTTCAGGGTGGGTGTAGCACTCACAAAATGTCCTTGCCTTCCTTTGCACAGGATGAGGATATTTACAAAGTAACAACCCTGGCTCCCTGCTGAGTCTCTGTTAAACTTCTAAACTGCTCAAGTTGACACAATGTATTAACCCTAAGAGTCTGTTTTGACTCAAAGGTTCTGTTCCATGATCAGCCTGTCTCCTTTGGTGGGCAGCATAACATGGTGTGAAGTTCATGGCAGAGCCACCTGTGCATCTCATGGCAGCTTAGCGTCAAAGAGAGGAAGAGGAGAGGGGCTGGCGTCCCTTAGCCCCCTTTGATGGCACATCCCCAGTCACCTAGCCCCCAAGTCTTAAAGATTCTACCACTTCCCAACAGCGTCATAAGCTGCTGACCAAGCCTTTGACACGTAAGCCTCGGAACACATCTAAGCATCGCACGCTTAAATGACATGAATTTTAACCTGTAGCTCAGTGGTGGCCTGAAGCCCCAGGTCAGATCCCCAGCACTGGAGAAAATAATGTATCCTTTGTACTAATAATAACAAAATTTAAGCCAAACAAGATGCACTTATTCTAAGTAATCATGTAAAGATTTAAAAAAAAAAAACCAAAAAAAAACCCTACTTACCCTATCTTCCAGATTAATTATTTTTTTTGTGTGTGGCACTGGGGATTGAACTCACGACCTTGTGCTTGCCAGGAAGGCGCTTAGGCTGCTGAACTAGATCCCCGGCCCAGATTAATTATTAAAAGCAAAGAACTCATTCATTCATATTCCAGATTTTGAGGTTGAAAATTGAAGTCTGAGATAAACTTGTAACCAAATGTTGACATGGTTTGAAAAGGAAAAAAGTTAGGTTAACTATTTTAAGTTACATAAACATGTAAAAAAGACCCTGAGAAAAAAAGCACAAAGAATAAAGTAGAAATTAGTGAATCAAACAAGTATACCATTGTTAAAGAGGTGTTTCTGTCAAAAATTAGTTGCATCTTGAACACATGCAAAAACTGGAGGAAAAAAATGAGACACTGGACTCAGAATAAAAAGTTTTAAGTCTGAATAAATCAAGCAGCCTGGAAGACATTTAACAGAAAATAAACTGAACACTTGATGGTTTACAATTCTGAGTATACAGCTGCAGAAGAAAGAAAAACACATATACACACACATGTATGTATGCTTATGTTTAACAGTTGGATAAAATCACAGTTCTTAAGGTGCTTTTTATATTTTCATGGTCCAGGTACTGCTTTGAATGGTTTTACATATACTGTCTCAGACTTCAACCTTAAGTCTGGTACTATTTATTATTGTAATCCAAACATTGTAATTCCTTCTCTGGTTCACCTCACAATCTGGAAGGTGATATTTGTAATCCCACAGAAATGTTATTGGAATTCCTGCAACTTGATTCCAGTCTACCACCTCCAATGCAACCCATCGTGAGTAAAGACACTAAGACATATTCAAAGTTGTTAACATCCAAGGGATCCTAAATCCAATGCAAGTGAGGATGTATGTCAAAGACCTTGATCCAAGGCCTCCCCAGAATTTATTATCTTGAATTCATGGCAATCCTGCTTCAACCTCCCACCGGATTACAGGCGTGTGCCACCATGCTTGGCTGAGGTAAATTCTTAAAACACTACACACAAAAGCCTAGCCTGCAGGGTGCCCTGGCTTCTATCCCAGATACTACAAAGCAAAACAAAAACACTGACTAAAAGGCAACATTATATGTAATATTCTCACTGAAATGAGGAATGTGCTCATTCATTACTCAGTACTCCAAGTGCTAAATTAGTGTAATAAGAAACAAAACTGGAAAAATTACTTACACATGATACATCCTTAGTAAATAAAAAAGCACTGGAAAATCGGTTAGCACTAGTGGAGTTCACTCAGGATAGAAAATAGAAACTCAAATATAATAGGTTTCCTGTGGTAACTAAAACAGTCTGTGACAGGCGTACCTTTAAAAAAAGTCCAATGGAACAGACTGAAGTCCAGAAACAAACCCATGCACACATATAGTTTACCAATTTAAAACAAAGGTAACAAAACACAGCACCTGAGCAAGGATAGCCTTTTGAAATAAATGGTACCGTGGGGTTACCATATCCATATGGAAATCAATTCCATGGGGATGATCAATCTATAAGAGATGGAACACAAAAGCTTTTAGGAGAAAAATGTAAAATATTCAAATATTTGTAAAGAATTTATATCTAGAATATAGAAAGAACATGAAAATATCATTAAGAAAAACACATACTACACCTGGTACAAAAAAGGGTAAAACACACCATTAGCTAGTCCACAGAAGATAACCAAGTAACTGATAAATATTTAAAATCACAGAGGAGGAAAAACAAGACCACAGTGCATACATAACACTCTGTCAAAATGGCTAAAATGAAATGAAAATACCAAGCCCTGCTAACATTATAGAATAAGTGGAACATTCCATATACCCTTGAGTATAAAATAGTATAATCATCTCATGAAATGCAAACATTTGATTAAGTTTGGAAATAAGCTACCCTATGGCCCAGCAACCACGATCCTCAACATACAGCCAACCGAGAGGTGTAACACCCCTAAACAAACATGCGAAAGAATACAGCAGTCCTATTCATAATAACCCCAGACTGAATTTATATGTTTATCATCTATAAAACAGGTTGTGATTTACCACAATGCAAATAGGAACATTAAGGATAATGGAATTAAACAAAACATGAGTAATTCTCAGAGAATATAGACCACGTGAACCTGCTTATATAAATTTTAAAAACCCTAAAATTAGTCTGTGGAGCTAGAAGTCAGTACAATGATTACCGCTTGGGTTATTAGCATAGAAGGAGGTGCGAAGTTTTTCCAGATTTTTTTTGTTCTAGCCTTGATCTGGGTGATTATGTGTGTTTGAGAAAATAAATTCAAATGTATAAACACACAGTTTGCATACTTTTCTATAAATGCAGTAACCAGTTAAAGTGGTTATGTAATGAAGAGTCCTCTAAAAACAGCAACAAAGAAAAAAATCCAGTTAGTTTATCAAGAAATTAGAGCTGGGTGTGGTGATGCATGCTTGTAATCCCAGCACTCAAGAGGCTGAGGCAGGAGGATCACTGAGTTTGAGGCCAGCCTGGGCTCCATAATGAGTTCAAAGTCAACCATGAACCACATAGTGAGACCAGGGGAAAAAAAAAAAAAGGAAGCAAGAAAAAGAAAGAAAAAAGGAAGAAAAAGACAGGTAGCTACAAAACTTTTTTGGTACTTACCAAATTTAAACTACAAGTGATTAGGGCCAGGAATATAGCTCAGCAGCATAAACGCCTGCCTGGCAAGTGCAAGGTCATAAGTTTGATTAACAGTACTCAAAATAAAATGAATGATTCTAAAGTTAATCAAGAAGTATAAAAGGCATGAATATTTAAACAATAATGGATAAAAGGCTACATGAGTTAATCATGACACAGCATAGTCTACATACCAAAGTAAAAAGTGTATATATGTATAAATATAATGTAGGTCCAAACTTCTTAACTGGAAACTGGAGGTTACCTGAGTTTCATAATTCAGAATAATTTGCATTTCTAAAAAGTAAATCAGCCAGGTGTGGTGGTGCAGCCTATAATCCCAGCACTAGGGAGGCGGAGGTGGGAGGATCACTTTGAGTTCGAGGCTAGCCTGGCTACCTACTGAGTTCAAGACTAGTTTGAACTATATATAGAAACCCTGCCTCAAAAAACAAACAATGAGGCCCAGGGATATAGCTCTGCAGTACAGCCCCTGCCTGGCAAGGGCAAGGCCCTGAGTTTGATTCCGGGTACCAAAAACCAAACCAAACCCCAAACAATCAAAAGAAACCAACAGCAAACAAAACAAACCTCCACAGAAGTATAATAAAGTAAAAACTTGATACATAATTTCAAGAAGGCCTGAGCTGCAAAACAGTGGCGTGATAAAAAATGAAAGCAGAGGAGGCAGGGGAAGGTAGCTCAGTGGTAGAGGCTGACCCAGCATGTGCAAGGCTCCTGGTTCAACCCTCAGTACTGGGATGGAAGAAGAATGCAGACTGTAGGGTGATGCGGTTAGAAATTACTCATTATCAAAAGACCAATATCCAAGGGGCCGGAGATACAGCTCGGTGGTGCAGCACCTGCCTGACAAGAGGGAGGTCCCGAGTTTGATTTCCAGCACACCAACCCAAAAAAGGCAAAGACCAGTATCTATTGTTTGTGGTGTATTTTAACCCCAAGACGCAGTCACTGACTGTAAAACAGGTTACCAGGTAATATGCAAAACATTTAGAAAGAACTTTTAGGGCAAATGAGGATTATGGTTTAATTTTTCAACACAAAAACTCCAAGTATAATTGACTATATCTAGTTGTCCCTGCCTATTAAAGAAATTAAGAACACTGCAGAAATTCTTGTAATATGAATTTTCAGAACATATAAATATTAATTAAATGAGAAGAAAATCTGTAATTTTAAGTATATGAATTTATGAAAACGAGTAAGCAAGAATTAACTTGCTATGAAATTTAATCACTGTTTCTAACCAGGACTGCCAACAAAAATAATTTAAAGTTCTGAAGTTAACAAAAGTACTTATTCAAATCTAACTGTACCGCAGTATCAAGTAAATATTAACTATGATATTTAATTTGAGACCACTGTCACTTCATAAAAATTTCTTATAACCCAAAATTTCTGTAGTAAAGTTCAGCAATGAAGAAATGATTTCTGCATTGAAAACTGTTGTATTAGAATAGGATGGATTTATTTGTTTAAAGACCCAGTACAAAAAATGGTTGAGGAAAGTGACTTTTCAACAAAATATACACCTGTGTAAAAAAATTCTAATGCACTCACATTTAAACAGAAAGCACTTAAGCATACTTTATTTTCTAGGCACAATTGGTCAGGTATTAACTATAATTTGTAATCATTTAGAAGTTTAAACTGGTTCTTCAACTTGCCTGCTGTGATATGAGTTCAATACAGAGAAGGCACCTCTCTCACTCCCCTCAGGGCTTTTTGGGAGTATCTGCTTAGAACACTGTAAGGGACACACAGACAACATGCTACATCTAAAGTGTGGATATTGTTATTTAACACACCCCATTTTAGGAGAAACTAAAATATAAAAACTATTTCTCTTTTTACATCTTTTGATGGACACGACTTTCAGGACACCAGAAGATAATCCTCCACACAAGCTTTAACTTAAAATACAAGGTTTAAATTAAATGTGCATTGGTCACTACTATGTGAAGAATTAGTGCAATTCTTTATATCCCTAGTGCTTAGAGGGAAAGTTTATATATACTGAGAAATCTCAACTACTTTATAACTCAACTTTGTATGGCTCAACAGTCTAACCACTTAATGTTCTGTAAAAGATTTAAAGGAATAATCAGAACATTCAATAAATGGTTTACAAAATTCTCTTTGAAACAAAGAGAACAGAATGACCACAAGACATAAATTTTAAAACTTTAGGAATATAGTTTTTACAGCAACTACAAGAAAGGGTTGTAAAGTACTGAGTCTATAGAGGGGGAAAAAAATCCATCAAACTGTTGATTACTACCAGTTGAGGTAGTTATCATTTTTTTGTACTTAGAGGCTATATGTTTAAATATCTTTTTAAACAGTGGTTGAAGGTAATTTATAAGGATAACGAACATTTTCCTTCAAAAGAAATGAGATACTATTTCGGATGAATAAACCTCAATTAGGATCATAAGTCAAAAAACGCAGTGTAAGAACATTAGGTGATTTTACCTCTCTATTTTCACAAGATTTACACAATATTTACAATATGCAATTGTCAAAGCTGTACAGTTTTTGCAGATTGGCTTTACTTACATTTCTGCTAATTTTTTTTCCAAAATAGAAATATATCAAGTGTATTTACAAACTAGGGTGCTGCTTCATAAACAGCATGATTAGGTATAAAGTGAAACTTTAGTACAATGAAAAGTGCAGGTCATGTTTTCAATTTGTCAATATCCCATTCCCCACACCCATAGTTTAAGGGATACAAGTTTTAAACAACCAATGTTCTTATGTGTTTACAATGCTTACTCATCATAATGTAATGACAACAAAAACTTGTCCACATCCATTCCTGCTGGAAATGAACCAGGCAGCTTCTTTTTCTATGGGGAGGAAAAAAAGAAGGAAAAATAAACAAGGTCAGAACATAATATTGGGTTCTTCCATGTATTACCAAAATTGTCAATTTTTAAAAATCTTTTAAGAATTTTAGTTCTATAGAAGTTGGGGTAAGCTTTATAAACCCAAAGTTAATATATGAAGTGTGATCAAAACATACAGTGAATGTTAAAAAGTTACAGTACAGATCCATTGCCATTAATCCCACTAAAAATAACCCCTTTCTCTTTGAGCACATTTATCCCATCTTTTTTGTACTTTCTGAAAGTCTTCTTCCTTGTCCTTATGAAGCATGAATATGATGAAGTATACAGTGAATGCTGCTGCCAAGGGTCACGCAGTGGAAAGGCAGGCTTGTAAAAACTTAAGTGTATTTGTGTGTCTTCACCCACCTTACTCACTGGACCTGGCATCTTGTGACTTTCGGTTTTCCCCCAAAGACTACCATGAAAGTAAACATTCTGAATTGATTCAGAATACTCAGGCAGTCATAGCACAATTAGACTCTCATGAAAGAGAACTTTCAGAAGTACTACATAAAAATAGCAAGAGTGTGTATCTGAAATGAGAGGGAGTATTTTGAGGGGGATTAACAGTAATGTGACTTTTACTTTAATAAACTGAAAACAAAAATTCTACCATGTTTTTTGCACACACTTCGTATTTTAATGATACTTCAACATTATGTTAGGGCAAAAAGCATTATACAAATCCACAATCTAAGAATGGTGAATGACACAAGATAGAACATACTAGTGTAAAGTGATTGTTACTATTAAACCATAAACCTTAGAAAGCTTTATGAACAGGTAGGAATAACAGGCACTTAGAAAATTCCAGACATTAAATTTTATAGTAGGTATTTTACGTACAGTGCACATAGTTCCCAAACCACAAGGGAACATGTATGGCAACATCATATCAACTAATGAGGCTAATAACTGAGAAGCTAGACTTAACCATGGTCAGTCGCAGAGTCAGTATGTAGCACATGGAAAATTTGTTGACAGTCTTGCAAGGCAACAAATCAAGATTTCCCTTGATATTGCACATTTTAAACAAGTTTTATTCAACCCACTTACTAAATGTAGCTTTAAACAACTTTAAAATGAATAGGTTTCATTCACCAATGCTACTACTCCTGCATTGCCTTCTGATAAACAAACATGATTAACAAAAAAAAAAACCACAGGTACACTGCTCCCCCGACTATAACACCTTAATGGCTGTGGAGGAGACGACAAGACATGTGAAAACCTCCAGATAAATGTAAGAGCAAAGTAGTGTTTTACAGTGGCACCTCGATTCATGAACTTAATTTTGTTCTATGATTTCGGAAAAGATGGCCGCATTTGTATGGGAAAGACGGCTGTGGTTGTGTTTATCACCCGAGGCAGTTTGCAAATAAAAACAAACTTTTTCCAAATGCTTGTCTGCAAACCAAATTGTTTGTGAACTGAGGCACCACCATGCTAATTTTATATATTAGTGGTTTCTCAATATTTATGTCAATCTCATAAAGCAAAACCTGTGTCCTACTATGACAAACATTTGCCTTTCCCCAAGGAAGATATTTATAGGTAAATGACTCAGCAATTATTCTAAAATGCTGATTCATCTACTGGACTTTTTCTCTGAGACAGGGTCTCGCTGTACAGTTTAGCCCGGCCTTAAACTCACAGCAATCCTCCTGTCTCTTGAGTGCTGGGAAACAAAACTTCTAAGTATCACAATGACCAAGTAACACTGCTATTAAATGCATTTTGTCCATCAAAACTCAATACTGTCATCATCATAATGTTTAATCATGTTGTTGTGGCAAAAACTGCTGAATTCTCTGAGTACTAAAGAAAGGAAGGAAAATGTGTAGCTTTGAAATTAGAACTTTTAAACTTGCCTTAATTTTCTTCTTTTTCATTGGTATCGATGAATTTGCAAGACTTTTACTAGAAGTGCGAGAGTTCCTTTCACGCTCGTCTAATTCTTCAACTTTCCTTTTTTTTGTGATGCTCCTTGAAGATGTTCTAAATTGCTGTGTGTTGTCTTTTAGAGGAGTTGTAGAAGTAGTCCTGGAAATGGCTGCTCTGGAGAGAATCATTAATGTATGCGCAGCCATGTTGACACTATTTTCACTGCCTGTCTCACTGGCAGGGCTGCAGGCAGGCAAGTCTGGAGTGATAGGCGGGATCATTACTTTGGGTATGCTACTGTCATCACCAAAACGCCTATTAGAGGGGGCCTTGATGACATCTGTAGGTTCTTCTTTATGTTTTTCTCCTGTTCCTGAGCCAGGTGTCCTGGGAACAGGCAAATCGCTACTATCAGGGAGTCTATTTACTGGGCTATGTAACTGCACATCATGTAATATTTCTGTGGTGCTCAAAGAGTTGGTAGATTTTGTTTGTTCTTGTTTTAGATCCTTCATAGCTGTACCTACTGGAATAACATTTTTACTGTTTGAAGATGTAGCTTGTTTTTTGGTTAATTCCTGCAGTGAAGATACTTTCTCATTTCGTAAACTCCCATTTTGTTGCCCAACAGACAATTTTGAAGCATCTGAATTTTTCTGCCTTTCCGTATCACTGCATAATTCATTCTCCTTATTAGCTGTTGCTTTATGGAAGGATTCAAGTACCATTTCTGTTGGTGAAACTTTCTTTTCTGACTCAGCTTCTTTTATGGTGGTATGCCGACTAATAGCAGTTTCTGATTTAGATAAAATCTTGGGCATAGAAGCTTTCTCTCTCTCTTTTTTGGTAGAGTTAGAAGGGGGTTTTAACGTGGAAGACACAATGGGTGAGTCAAGATGAGAAGGAACTTCACTCCTTTCCCTGTTTTGGGATACCATCTTATGGCTTGACCCCTGTGTGTTTGCCATTGAAGAAGTGCTATCAAAACACAGCACACGTCTATGGCTTTCCAATGGTTTGCTAGCTGGAACTATGCTCTCTCCAGAGAACGGAACTGTGATTTCTTCCATTTTTTTCCCAACTCCTGTGTCCATATTCTTGTCAGAAACTTCATTTCTGGGGGAAAAAAAGTATGTAGAGACATAAAGAAATCCTTTTGTTTTTAATCTGATCATTCAAATAATGTTTAACAGAAAATACTTGATATTCACCTTTGTGCATGACATCCAATTAAATGACTTGATGAATCTGCCAAATTATTGATCTGCTTTCCTGGAATTAAGGATGTAAGAGACGACAATATTACAAACCACAAAAAAAAGTTTCAATGCACTTCCATAAACTGGTTTTTAAAAAACAGCTTTATAATATATACAAAATTGCCATTTATCCATTCTCCAGAGGAAATCTTTTTTTTTAAAGAACCAGGGATCAAACTCAGGACCTTGTGCTTGCCAGGTAGGTGCCGTGCAGCTGAGCTATATCCCCGGCCCTGTACAGAGGAAATGTAGATAGGGAGGCAAATGATTTGTTTCGTTACTTGGTAAATAAAATTTCAATCTATGTAACTGTAAATTATAGTCCTCCATACAGTTCTTTATGTACTATAGTCATGCACCAGAGACGGCATAGTTTTAGGGCTCTCATACATACCAAAGCGTCTCATAC
>RJWT010016436.1:0-19862 GCA_004365215.1 Cuniculus paca | reverse complement strand
TAAAGGTTAAGACACAAGCCATGAGGGAATCTATGGGAAGAACATTCTAGAAGGTGGGGGCAGATAGTACAAAGGGTAAAGCAAGACTGTTTGGCAGATCCAAGGAACTCCCAGGTGAGCCATGTGCTGGAGTAGAAGAGGGCATGGTAGATGGCAGTGTCAGGAGTGAAGGTAGGGAAGCCCAATCATACAAATCCCGACAGATCACTCTCTAGAAAGTCTGGCCAGCAGTCAACATGGTCTAACAAAAGTGTTATAAAGATCTACCTGGTCACTATGAGAGGAGACTGGATAAGGGAAAGCACAGAATGTCACTGCAATTCTGTCCACTCTGTTAGACACTGAGGGACAGCAAATGAGGTTGGCATGTGATCTATCCTCTGGAAGAAAAGAAACATTTTCCAGAGTTAAATCATGACTATGCAATGAGAGGGCAACCAAGAGCCTTTGACTCCTGATCAAGCAATAACTATTGCTGCTTCTCACTGACTTACCATTGTTGTGTTCTTGACCCATTGTCTTTCTTATTCCTTCAGAAGACTCTAAAAAGGAGGAGGTATTATCCACAGGCATCACATAGCAAAGCTCCTCCAGCCCAGTTTCTGGAACCCACAGGTGTCAACAGCATACAAACACAGATGAGGACCTTCCAGGTATAAACAACTTGCTCAAAACCAAGCTCATTGTGAGTAACAGAGCTAGGGTTTGAACCCAGGCAGTCTGACTCTAAACCCTCTCTCCACTAAGTACCTTCTTTATAAGGATCTCAGCTTCTGATCTCTGGTCTGAGAAAACAGAGAAATAACCAAAGAAAATACAAAGACCTCTCAAGATGATAAAGTATAGTTTTGTGACACCAGGGATGGTTGTAAATGCAGCAATAGACTTTAATGAACTAAGAATTCTTTTAGTTCAATAAAGTGATTTGTATCTGTCAGGGTTCTATTCTCCCAAGTGACAAAAACCATTATTTGTCTTCAGTCTCCTACAAATTACTGTATCTTGTTTATCTTGTTCTCCACACAAATAGAGGAGACTCTTTTCTTCCTGAAATTTCAATCCATTCCTGCTTGATTTTTCTGACATCTGGTTTTGTCCTTTCAGGATATTTTTCTGCTCATTAGAGGGGCAATTGCGACAACATTCACTAAGCCCAAAGACAGCAAATGCCTAGTGACAGTGTCATCTATCTCTCCACCTATCTCCACAGCAGACATCACTAATTCATGCCTGTGGCTTTCTGCCTGTCCTGGGTAGGATTTCCCAGCCCTTCTCAGTACTTTAGTCTCAGACAGTAACAGTGGATGACAGTTACACAAATTGATTTCATGACCCAGAAGCCCACAGGACTTATTTGGATGACAGGCTCACAGGACTTATGCCCTACAAACCCACGAGATCAAGAAGAGGGAAATGTCTCTGGACTCTAAATATGGGCCCATTTGTTATAGCCTCAGCAAAAAACTAAGAGAGAAAAACATATGCATGTGTTTCTGGGGTAGTGTGGAACTATAACCACAGACTGAGTCCTCTGGCCACCCCATTCTTCAGTAGCTTGGTGCCATCTTTAAATTTACAGTCTTCCCCGTGGCTTTGGGACACTTTCATGGGTATTTCAAAGAGTGCCATCCAGAGCTCTTAGATTAGTTTCATGAAAGCAGGCATCAGGTAACAGGCAGCACAAATGTAGGAAGGGGATTGGGTGAAGAGGCTGGTGGGAGCCGAGAGGGGGATTAGGAGGGGAAAACTGAGAAATCTTGCTCAGCCTTTGGGAGGCTCTCATCCCATAAAAATCCAGACAAGAGAAGACTATGATCAGATTAAGAAAATTGCAATAGAAATGGAGAAGTTTTTCAGTGTTTTTTAAAGCTGTGGGTCATGAAATCAATTTGCTGGGTCATGACCACCATATCTTAAAAATGAAGTCATAAAATAGAACGGGATCAGTACATATTGTTTGGTGATACTCATTTCCTCTCTGCAGCACACATGTGTCCCTGGCTGTAATGCAAAGGGTTTATCTTACTGAGCCACAGTCTATGGTAGCTCGAAGAATGGTCGCCTCCAAAACTGTCCACATCCTAATCCCCTGAAGCTGTGAATATATTAAACTTCATAGCAAAAGGGATTTTTCCTGGTAGAATTAAGGTCATTAATCACTTAATCTTAAAATAAGGGGATGTTCCTGGATTACAGATCCAGTGATTTCAAATGTGTGGGACATGGGGTGAGGAACCCAGCCAGACCCACAGGACTTTTGACCTACAAACCCATGAAATCAAGAAGAGGGAAGTGTCTTTGGACTCTAAATATGGACCCATTTGTTATAGCCTCAGCAAAAAACTAAGTGAGAAGAAAGCATGCGTGTGTTTCTGGGGTAGTGTGGAACTATAACCACAGACTGAGTCCTCTGGCCACCCCATTCTTCAGTAGCTTGTGGCCTTGGACAACACTCCAACATTTCCACTGCAGATAAGGGTGTAGTAGAGTATGTTGTCTGGTTTCAGGGGAACCAAAATTAATGACCATATGTATATAAAATGTTCAAAATAATTATTATTACAATTATGACGCTGATTTAATAGAAAGACAAATGTCTGGACTTCAATTTCTTATCTGAAAAATAGAGATAATATCATCTTCTACATTTGTTTGGGGGCAAGGACTAGTTAGGTATAGTACTATAAAGCAAAGGCCACAAAACTTTCTATTTATCAATTGTTAGATAAGAGAATAAGGAAGAAACTACTAGTTGTCTACCTCTGTATTCACTCTCTCCTTCTTCCTTAGAAATAGAACTTCTCATTTTCAGCAGGAATATACCTACTCAGAATAAAAAAGGTATTCCCAGTCTCCCTAGCAGCTTGATGTAACCACGTGACTAAGTGCTCGACAATCACATGTAGGCAAAAGTGTTATTTGCAGATCCTTCTTCCATCTTCTTTGCTACTGAAAGTGACTCTTCTTTCTTCTTCTTTTTTGTTGACAGCCATGTGGACATAATGGTAGGAGTTCAAGCGGGCTTTTTGAGCTATGAGCCACAGAACTGATGAGCAGCAAGACAGAAAGAAGCTAAGTCTCTGGAAATTTAAGAGGATATACTAGCATACTAGCCAACTCTTTGGGGGTCCTAAACAGTAAGATGACCTAACAGTAATAGTGGGAGATTAGAAGCTCAGAGAAGTGCTCAGCATTGCACCTTGTATATATCCAGTAGTTATCAGTTACATTGTTGGCAGCATTGGGAATACAAGTCATGGTTCCTCAACCCTGGATCTTTAAGATGCTTCCTACAAAGCCTGGACCAATCTCCACTTTTTTATGTGTACACCTTGCTGATGAAAACAGAGAGAAAACCTCTTTGGAAGGTGGTAAGATTGCCCCACAGAGGGGTGCTATCTGGCACTTGTGCTTGTAAGCATAGTACTTACAGATTCATTATTTGCTGCTCACAGCGTCAAGCATTACAGCCCATGTTGCAGCTGTCTGATCAACAGGATTATGATGCTAATGATGTTTTAAAACTGAGACCACTATTGACATATATAAAGGACTCTCAAAAGGATTCTAAATATGTGTAAAGTAAATACAGAGGAATGAATCTGAATATGTAACTAAGTTGGGAGGGAATTCTTTATAGATAAAGTCTTAAACCTGTAAGACAGACATTTTTCAAATGATTTGGTCTGTCTTATGGATTGGACACCAGGAAATATAAACTCACCTGGCATCTTTGTTCAGATTCATAAAGGAAATTAATTTATGGTCCATGGGGAAGTTACTTTCAATGTACCCCAAATGTGTTGTGTCAAAAGAATCAATAAAGATGAACGATTTCAAAATGAACATCCCAATGTAATCTGTTAGAGTACCCAAGACATTTGCATTTTCTAAATATGTGACTAATGAAATCAGGGTGAACGGGAATTCAAAACCACTTTCTTTCTTCTAGAGAAACCGAAGTATATACATAGAAAGCTACCTCTCCAGTTGTGACAGTTAAATTTGATAGTCAACTTAAATGGTTTGGAAAGTGCCTGGGGGGAACAATGGAGCACATTTCTGGGTATGTCTAGATCAGACATAGAGATGTGGCTTTGGGTTCTATGTCTGATTCTTCTTCCTTTCTGCCACTGCTTCCTTGTTCTGTTTCCTGGCCACCATGAACTAAACAGTTTTGCTCCACTTTCCCCTTCTGCCATGATATTTCTGCATTGCAACCAGCTGACCATGAACTGAATCCTCTTAAGACATGAGCCAAAATTAACCTGTCCTTTTTTAAGTCATGTCAGGTATTATGTCCAGCAATATGAAAGCTAACTAATACAGCAGATATCTAGAGCAAGACTTTGGCCCAGTCAGTGTTTTCACTCATGACTCTCAAGGCTTCACATTTCAAAAGAAAATGAAAGTTATGAAAATGAACTATCTCTTGCTGTAGAAACCATGAATAAATTGTAACTCAAAAGAAATCCTCAAAACTACACCCTTATATGAGTTTGAGAGGAGAAGGGCATTTACTGTGGGCAGCATAATTGCTTTCATTATCTTATTTCCGAATATTCTTAGGAAATAAGTACTGTTCTTGTCTTGGGGGTGAGATCTTGCAGGAAGCAAGATCTACAAGGTCACAGGGAGATGTTGGGAGAGATAAGACAGAAATCAAGGTCTGTTTGGCTCTATAGCCTATAAAAGAGTTGTCTAACAAAAATCTATTATCATCTACTTGTGTAATTTGAAAATGTTAGTAGCCACATTTAAAATACATTGAATTAATGACAGCACTATTTTATTCTAACCCAACAGATTCAAAATATTATCGTTTCAACATGTGATCAGCATAAAAATTGAGCTATTTCACATTTTTTAAATTTTATTTTAGAGAGAATAAAACCAAGCAAAATAAAGCAGAATAAAGCAAATCAAAACAAGACAGTGTAAGTGACACAGGAATTCAAAGCAAGACAATAGGAAATCAACAATGGTTACCATACTGCCTCTTGTCTTAAAATAGCTGACCATACCATCAGACATAGTAAAACCAAACAAAACAGAACAGAATAGAACCAATAAAAACAAAACAATGAACACAATACAGGACTTCAAAACACGATAATAGGAAATCCAAAATGGCTACCACAATATATCTCGTTATTTTTGAAATAGCTGCCCATGCTGTCAACTACAACAAAATCAAACAAGATAAAACAATAAAACCCAAACAAAACAATGAGAATGATACAGGATTTCCAAACAAGATAATAGGGAATTAACAATGGCTACCACTTCAGAAGGAGATCCCCCATAGATGCTATACTGTGTTTTGTTATCCTCCAAATAGATGGTCAAACTACCGGCTTTAGGCCTACAAAGTCAGTGAAACACTAAACACTACAAGTATTAATTTGTATTTTACCTCATTGGCTATCATCACAGCCTGTGTTTCTCCAGATCAGCCGGTCACTTATGGGGTTGGGGAGAAGAATGTTGGCTCTTCTTGTCTCCCTGCCCATGCACTGGAAGGGGCTGGCATCTGGCTCTCCCCTAGTCAGCCTATGCATTTCACTGACTCACAGGAGGTCTTAGTTCACAGTCCACAAATGGCACCAACCCACAGGAGAGAGCTGGTGTCTGGCTCTCCCCCATTCAGCCCGCACATGGCGCTGACTCATGGGAGAGCATTGTTTTGTAGTATCTTATAAAACTCATGCATGTTTCACACTCTCATTTTCATTCTGTCTGCTCTATTTCAAGTATTCAATAGTCACATATATAGACAGTTGCTACTATACTGGTTGGCATAGTCCTAGAGCAGAGGTGGCAAACCAATGGCTTGTGTGCTGCAGCAGCCTGTATCACTGAAAGCTAAAAAGTTTGCCATCATTGGCCTAGAGAAACAATCAAAACTATCACTAGCTTTTTTTTTTTTTAACATGGAGCACTGAGTGTGAAATGCTTCAATCTCACAGACTTAGAAAATTTTAAATACACAAGAAAGCTCTAAAGAGTTTCTCACATTGAATTTGGCCAACTATATCAGTCTGTATAGACTAAGTCTTGCTTCAGTAACAAGCAAACCCACTTCTCAGTGGCTTGCAACCACAAAACCCTATCTCCACGTCATGCAGCATACACAGTATGAACTGGCTGCCACTATCCCTCTGAGACCCAGGCAGATAAAACATGTAACACAACCCAATCTACAACTCCAAGAAAGGACTGAAGAAAGTAATATTAACTAATATCAATTATGACTTCAAAGAGAACATTTTAATGCCACAGAAAATAGGAAGAAAAAAATCTGCATCATCATTCCTTTTTCTTCATCTTTCCAGACACAGATGACCTCTCTCTCTCAAATAGACAGATGGTCAGGGTTGGAGAATCACTAACCTGCACAGTGACCTCATCTCCTCTGCTTTGCCTCATACCCAAAAAATGTGGTCCCCAAACATCCTGAGCTGTTCAAGTCTTTGAAAATGTATACAACTGGATGTGCACTGAGGTGATTTATACAGAGATTTGTGCTGTCTGCTTTTTTACATTTCAGTATTATTTGGTTGCTTAATCTGTATTTCTGTACTACTTTAACCATAAGAAAAAACAAACATACCCATAAATCTTGAATTTGTTTTGCAGGGCCCCCGTGGTGAAACGGAGGTAGTTTTTCTCCCTGTGTGGGGAGCAGACACCTTCGTATGTGCCCCTGCGTGTTGGGACACAGGCGCCTTTGCCTTCAGATTATGCTTTGGAATGGCCTTTAAGACTCTGGAGATGAGACAGCTTTAAAGTCCTCAAAGTATCCAAGCTGGCCCAGAGGAACTATTGCAAGAGCCCATTGGGGAGAGAGAAAAATTGCCTTTTTCTTCCAAAGCAAATGTTTGCCACAAATAAAGCAGGGAGCGTATATGACACCAATAACACAGAGACATCATTTCTCTGAGATGGATGAATTACAAAGCCTCAAACTTCCAGTTACAGTTCAATAAAGCCCTCATGAAATCATAAGGCATTTTCCTCTCTGAAAAAAAAATGAGGTACGTATGACCAAAAGTCAGAGCACCTTGTACAGCCCTAGGAAACTGGCAGAATTTTATTAATCTTTAGATTAATATTTGGCCACCTTATTTTAAAAAGTGGCTATCCAAGTTCTCCCAAGCAAACTTATTAGATCTTAAAGAAGAGGGGGAAAAAAAAGACACTTTAAATAAATAAATATCTAAACAAATAAATGCCACAGGCCCTACGCCCCACAATTCATAGAAGCAATTTTATTGTCCTTTTTACTGCTCCCAGTATCACAAAAGATTGCAATTAATAGCTACCAACATGGAAGAAGAAAAAGATAAAGAAAACCTTTATTACTTTAGAAATACTGGTGCTCCCTTCTCAGTTCTGTAACAATCCTCCTTGCTGAGTGTCACCAAGTAAAGGAAGCAGAATAAAACATGTTCTTAATGTGGTCACCACACAGTTGAAGGGAGATAAGCTGATATGCAGTAAGAGGAGAGGAGGGTATTGATGATGCCCCCCCCAAAGCAATTAAATCTACGATGACAGAGAGTATAAATTTCATATCGCCTCTGAGCAAGATCAAGAACCTGCCCAGGGGCATCTGCGTCTGAATTAAGACAATGAAACTGCCAAAGGGGAAAGAATCTCTGAAGTTTAAAAAAAAAAGGGGGGGGTTGTGAATTCTTTTCTCTCTTCTGCTTTCTCGATTTCAGGTATATCTGTCACTTGCTTGTTCATGCATTCATTTATTCCATAAATACATGCTGGGGCCTGGGAACACTCAGAAGTAAAAAATAATACTGTTTTTAAAAATCCACATTACTATTATTTAAAATAGTGCACATTCTAATCTTGTCACATAATAGAATAGTAAACAAACACACTTTTAATGAGGATTATTAACTAATTCTCTGATAACTGGACCCAGGTTTTTTTTAAAAAGCTGATTTTTATGATGCCTCCAATAAAACACGCACACACACACACATTCACACACATTCACACACACATTCCCACTGCAGTGGGAAGTACAATGAATAATACTGCAGCATCATTTCTGACTTGGGAGATACACAGTTTGCATGTATCAAAAAGATATTTCACTAGGCATTTTTTCTTATGATAATCTTTTTTTAAAAATCTCTCAAGAAAGGAAAGAAAGGATAAGGAAAGAAAAAGAAGGAAAAAATGAAAACAAAACTTTTGTAAATAAAGAGGAGAAGAGGGGTTGAAGGGAGGGGAAGGAAATAGGCAAAAATGCATAGCAAGATATAGCATGTACAGGTACGAACTCCCTGTAATGAAAGTTATCATTATGTAGATCTAAAATGTACCAATAAAATAAAAAGTTAAAAAAAAAATACATCAATCTTGTGTTATGTGTTTACTGTTTGGTTATTTAAATTGGCTTATGCAAACAAGGAATTTGAGGGCATCTTTAAAAAACAAAAAAAAAGGAAAGAAATCTCCCTTCTCACCATCTCCCAGCCAGTGCTAAGCCATGATGCTTACTGGGAAAGGACAAGGCACATTTTCCTGGGAACAGTGAAGGCCACCATGCAGGGAGACAGGAGGACAACAGAAGTAGCAGCTATGAGACAGGAAATGGTGAAGACTGAAGACTCAGAGACCTTAACTTTCTCTGCTCTGAGAAGCTCTGAGCCTGCAAGGAGGCAGTGACAGAAGTCTTGAGAGCACTGCAGGGACCGCAGGGACAGGGGAGAGGACTAAGCCTGCCAGCGTCAAGGACTGAGCCACACCAGCCCCCTACAGCATGTGCCAGGACTGCGGGCCAAGCCGGGGAGAGCCCAGCACAGAGTGCCAGGTCACACAGGCAGCAGAGGGACCTCCTTCACCTGCTGTGCTCCATGCCACCAAGCTTCCTCTCACCAGGGCCACATGGGAGAAGAGAAAGGGAAAGAGAGAATCAAAACAGACACAGCCATCCTGAGAATAGGGGTCTCAAACCAAAAGAGCTAAGTTTGCTTCCTTCCCCTAATGAGGTAAGCTTGACTGTAATTTGCCCAACTTTCTCAGTAACAGAATCCTGGTTTCCAGCTGAGTTCATTGCCAACCAACTTAAAAATGATGCTTCTGGCCTCACTTCCTCTCGACACTAAGTATGACCATGAAATTAAGTTTTTGCCAATAGGCTGTATATTTGTTTATGAGGCAGACTCCCATAGAGTTTCTTGTTTTGTTTGGTTGTGTTTTTTTTTCAAAATAAAATTAAAAAAAAAAAAAGAGCTTGAGTGCTATAAAGGAAGATAACCTCAAGGCTCTCGTAGGTGGATGGAGGCAACTTGAGATCATGCTTATGAAGGAAATGGTTCAGAGTCACATGAGTGAATTTTGTGTTGTCTCCCTAGTATAACAAACTAAAGGAGTTAGTGGGATCCAAAATGCACAATACATACTGGGAAAGTCAAAGGGGAGGAATTATCTAAAAAGGGAAGGAAGTGGCCACTGTTAATCTATTTTCATGATTTGAAACTCATACCGCCTTCATTGTTCTGGTTAGTTTCGTTTTATTCTGTTTTGTCTGATTTTATTATACTTGATGGAATGGACAGCTATTTTAAAGATAACAAAATATTTAATTGCAGCCATCGAGGATATCCAATTATCTTGTTTAGAAACCCTGTATTGCTTTCATTGTTTTGTTTTGATTGATTTTACTCTATTCTGTATTGTGTGATTGTAATAGATCTGAAGGTGTAGGCAACTATTCTGAAGATAACAAGAAGCATTATGGTAGCCAATGCTGTTTTACTAGTATCTTGAAGCTCTGTATTGCTTACGTTGTCCTGCTTTGTTTTGTTTTGCTTTGTTTTGTTTTTTTACTGGTTTTATTTTGTTCTATTGTGTTTGACTTTATTTATCCCTGATAAATATATATTGCAGATAACAAGAGGCATTATGGTAGCCATTACCAATTGCTTTTTACCCTGTTTAGAAGTCATGTACCATGTTCATTGTTTTGTAGTGATTGACTCGACTCTGTTTTATTTTGTTTGGTTGTATTCTTTTCAAAATAGAATAAAGAAATTTTAAAAAATTAAATAAAAGAGCTTGAGCAAAGATTTCTCTTTATCCATCCTGCTGCCTTGAATGTGGGTGTGATATTTGGCACTCCAGCAATCATTCTCAACCATGAGCCTATGATATAGCATTCTAAAGTCAGAAAAAAAATGACTGAAAGCATTCAGGAGCCCTGATGACTTTAAGGCAGCATCATATCAGCCCTGACCCACTTACATCAATTTTTTTAACATGAAAGAGAAGTTAACTGTATCTTGTTTAAGTCTTATTCCTATTTCCTGTTGCTATAGTATAGAGGTGAAGCAACCTGGATAAAATGACTTGTGAGCAAAATGAGATCAACAACAAAGGAAAGATAATATTGTTTAGGTACCTGATATATAATGTAATAGACCTCTCTTGCTATGCATATATTCATCTTTTTATATTTTACATGTCAAGAGTAGTCAGTCACTGGGACATAGTAGCACCTGTCTGTAATCCCAGCACTCAGGAGGCTGGGGCAGGAGGATTGCTGTGAGTTCGAAGGCAGCCTGGGCTACAAAGTAAGTCCAAGGCCAGGTTGAACTACATAGTGACACACTGTCTCAAAAAAAAAAAAAAAAAACAAGTAGTTTGTCAAATATGACTATAAAAGGACCTTTTTTTTGCTTTTGTTTTGCTTTTGCTTTTTGCATATCAGGAATTGAAATCAGGACCTAATTAGGCATTTGGGGAGGCAAACTACCTTGATCTTACTTTTTTTCATTACTGGGAATTGAACCCAGGGTTTTCACACTGAGCAACTCCCCAATTCTTTGCTTTTTATTTTGAGACAGGGTCTTGCTAAACTAAATTGAATTTGTGATCCTCCTGCTTCAGCCCTCTGGAGAGCTGGGATTACAGGCATGAGTCACCATTCCTGACTTATTACCTTAAAGAATGACAGACTGCTCAGCTGATCACAGTAGTCTAACAGCATTACTCAAAGTCCAGCATTCTCCAGTGTGTGAAATGCAACAGTCTCCATGAACTTGAAAACTTCCTGGCCTGCCTATAGTTGCTTCTGCCCTCTTTCTCCAAAGCTGCCTTCTGGCATCTTTGACAAAGGTGTGAAAGGCTTACAAGGAAAATCAATCAGGTAATGATTGTTGCACAACATTTTGACATGGACATTTTGTGCGCGTTAGTCAGATTTACGTAACACGTTTTAGAATTTTTAGGCCTTTCGAAATTCAAGAAAATCTGCACAGGAGAAAGTAGTTTAATGGTTAGCAAAATAAGAGCTTTCTCCCCCAGAGCTACCAAATCAAATGGCAGCCCAGATACTGCTGGTTATTTGGAATTATTTATGTTCTTGGGAGAATAAAGGATCTAAGGTGAGGGTTTGTTTTATACTAATGATAAATACAAATCGACTATAAAACTGCCTGTTAGCTGGCATAGACAATTGTATTAAAGGGAAACCTTGTAAATTTCAACAGCCTACAAACAAGATGTAGAAAATTGCCTATGTTTATGGTGCCATTTATCAAAAGACTTCTGTAGGTGTTAGAAACTTACATGTGTGCTTTTATGGTAAGAATTCACACTGAACCTAAAATGAAACAAAAAAAATTTTTTTTAAGAAAAAAATCACATCAACTTTAGCCCATTAAGAGGGAGCTTGAATGGGTCTAAAATTTTATTATTAAATGACTTGCAAGAACATCCAAATCTCATCATTTGTCCAGGAAAAGAGAGAAAGCAAGAAAAAAATTTAACTGATAGGACTAGAAAAAATTGCTGAGCAGCTATTTTGAAATAATGCATTAAAAATACATATGCTCTGATCCTGAACCTTTTTTCAATTTCTACCAAAGCTACTACAGAATGAGTTCTGTAGTAGCTGAATTATGGTGCCCTGACATTCAAAGTTTGACTAGAGTGAAGCTCATAAGCTGAGATCTATAATGTGGAAATAACAATAATGATATCTGTAATTATGATAGGAATAAAAGCATGATGACAACAGAAACCTCACATGAAGGATGCTGTGGTTCAGGGGACGAGGAGCTACCTATCCATGTTCTGGCCCCCAAAGTAGGGACTACACAGTGTTATTCAGTGCAGCATCCCGTCTGATACGTACAATATCATTCTAAGTGCTTCGGTAATATCTACTGCACAAATGAAGCCATGAAGGGACAAATTGGAAGCCTCCTCTCTTCTACAGAAATTACCCAGCTTGGGTAAGTCACATGGGTCTCTAGTGAGACTTCGCTGTCCTTCTCAGGGTAGCAAAAACATTACAACTTAAAACTCCAGGTCTGGAGAGTATTTTCCAACCCTGCTGCTGTCTGAGGGAAAGACATCAGGTGTGAAGTTGAGCTTTCCTCTCCCTCACATTCCAGCTTTGCACAATGGACAACAGGACCTAGTATCTTCATTAGGATTACACGCCACAATTCATGAAAATTGTTCATCACAGTGGCTCTCTACACAGGCAATTTTGTCTCTCTGGGATATTTTTCGTCTTAAGCCATTTTCAGCAGTTACAACCAGGAAATGGGGGCTAATAAACATTAGTAGACAGAGGTCTAGGATTCTATAATGCATGGCATGGTCTTCACAATGAGGAAAGACCTGGCCCAGAATATCATTAGGATCCAGCTGAGAGGCCCTGACTTAGACCTGTGGCCATCTCAGAGAAAGGATTCAGCGCATGCTTAATACATTTAAGAAAGGAGTGGGTACATGGGCAAGGAGGAACCTGTGTCTGGGGTAGTGCCCTTGCCACAGAGTCACAGGGCAAAGTATAAATGGTTTCATAGCAAGACTGACTTCAGAGCAAGAAGCTCCAAGGAAATGAGTCCCTTCCTGCATAACAGTGTGTGCAATTTCCTGTAGAAACCTTGGTCTTTCTCGATTTAGGTGCAAAGACATTATAAAATATAGCTTGCTCCAACTGCTCAACTGAAATAGTGACTGCCCAGCTGCTTTGCACTGAATGATGTTCTCCAGGTCTGCTAACCACATTCATATGTGGAAGCCCTACCTCCAGTAGTTTGGAACATCACTGTATTTAGAGGTAGGTTTTTAAAGAGGTAATTCAGGTAAAGGACACCATATGGGTGGGCTCCAGTCCAATCTGAGATGTTTTGAAAAGATTAGAACACATGGAGAGACCTCTGGAATGCCGGATGGAAAGGTCTGTGAGGACCTTTCCAGCATGCAAGTGACCACCTGCAAGCAGACCAGAGAGACCTCAGACAAAGCCAGCCCTGCCAACACTTAGACCTTTGACTCCCAGCCTCTAGAACTATGAGAAAACAAATGTCTGTCTTTGTATTCAAAATCTACAGCCTGTGGTGTTGTGTGATGGTAGCCCAGCAGGCTAACATGCAAGCCATAGATGGCCATGGACATCAGCAAGACAGACATGCACACAGGGCTACTGCCCACACCTCTGCAAGGGCAGCTAGTTTGTGAAACCCCATGGCTGATTCATGCCGACTCCAGCAGGTTGAGTGGGCCAAATCTTTACTTTCTTAGAAATTGTTTAAAGACCTAATTTCCTTCATTATAACCATGTAAATTAGACCTCTTAAAGTTAGCAGGTGAAGTTCTTAACTCCTACATGGAGTAGACAAATTGTCATCATGCTCCTGGCTGTTTATGAGCCTTGCTATCTTGGATAAGTTATCAAATCTCTCCAGATATTTCCTGCCACCTCTCTGAAATACTGATTCATTCACAGACTCATCAGTGATGTATTGGATCCTTGTCATTTGCCAGACATTGGATTATACACTAGATTATTGAATCTTCAGAAACCATTCCTAACCTGGATTCTCTTCATCTGTTCCCCCTACTTTACGTCCCATAAGACATTTTTTGTTTTAAACTTACCAACACATCCTCTTCCCTCTCATCCCACTATATCTAGTGCCTCATGAGACTCCTGTCCTTGGCCTTCTCCATCTCTCCCTGCTGTAGACGCTGTGGTCCATAGGTTGATAAATGGCAAAACAAAGCTCATCAGTCACCACAATCAACTTAGGATGAATGAAAGGGAGTGTGGGGAGTGAGTGTGGGCACTAATGAAACACAGACTTTTGTATGATATTTTAAGAAGCTCTCTGCTGAAATGACTAGGACCAACTGGAACCAGGGTAAACACATTTCATGATGCACTAAATGGATGCTTAACAAGTGTGTACAAGGTGTGATTGAAACATGCAAGTGAATTATTAAATTTTTTTAAAAAACTTATTACTATAAAAGACACAATGCCACTAACTCCTTCACAATACCCCTCTCACTTTAAATATACTTATTCAGCCACTTTCTGATGGAATTCTGGAAGTCATCTTTTCTGCGTGTCTTTAGTTGCGCTGTCGTGGCTGCCCCAATGGCCTGAATCAATTTAAAACATTCACCGTTCATGATTTCAGGGAAGAGCCAGAAGTCACATGGGGCCAGAGCTGGTGAATAAGCTGGGTGAGGACACACCATCATACTTGATGGGCCTGCCCATCCATTGGATAGCACTCAGCAAAAGCATTTCCTGTATTTTAGATCTCGCCTCATAAAGGCATTCACTAAAGAGGACTTCTGGAACTGCTTCAGAAAGTGGCAAAAAGGAAGGGATAAGCGTGTTCAGAGTGAGGGGGAGTATTTTAAGGAGGATTAATGGCAATGTGTCTTTTGCTATAGTAAGTTTTACATTTTTATTTAAACATTCACCATATTTTGATTATTCCTTGTATGAGAGAACATGTGCACACACACACAGCTTTTCCTTCCTCTCCTGCATGGTAGCTTTGTGAGTTCCAAATACTGAAAGACAAACAAGCCAAGAACAAGAGAGCTGCAAACATCCAGGACACAAAGATCAGCCAGGGCACTGTCTTTCACCGAGACATCACAACTGCCAGATTTTTATGATCTGTCATGTGCAGGTGATTTGAGAGCTGACTTTGGTGACATGATGCATAATACCAGTTTAAATAAAATGCCACACATCAATCTTTCTATTTAATGCAGAAAGACCTTTAAAACAGGACCATCAAGGCATTTTCCTAGAGAGGAAAGGGCCACTTGATTTATCTCTTGTGGCTATTTTGTTTGGTTCATGAATTGGCTGTAAAGAAGAAAATTCTGGCCCACACCACACACCATCAAGCCCTCCCTCCTTCTTAGTCTCCTGGGTCGCAGGAGCCTACCTAGCACCCAGCATGGGCCCAGTGGGATCAGGCTGTCTCACACAGGCAAAATCTCAATCCAAACACAGGAAAAGAAGGCTACAACTGGATTGTAAACTGAACAGGAAGACTCATCAGTATGTACTCTGGCAGGCAGGGACCTAATCACCAGACTGTGCCTGCAGCTGCAGGAGAAAAGAACCACAGCCATAGGCAATACGCTAACATATGAGAGCAAAGGAAATCAAACTCCTGCCCCTAGACAGCATACACCTCTCAGGCAACCAGAAGATTGGCATCCTCCGTTTGCCTGATGCCACTCATAAGCAAACCTCAAAGTGGGTGTGTGTTTTGAGAGCGGCAGGGAGGGATATAATGACCAGGCCACTACCATCCTCTTATCCTAGTCTTCTATGGCAGAGTACTCCTCTTACCCGGCTAGTCTACCACTGGTACTGACGAAAGTACACAGAGAAGGATTGTAAGTGATGTACCACTAATAACAGAACTTTGAAAATAACCTAAAGTACCCATTAACAGAAAGAATACATGTATTACAAAATGTCAATATCACTGTTTCTAAAAGTTGATATAGATCTATCGATATGGAATAACACCAATAACATCTTCATAGAAAAGGCAAAATATTAGATATAGCACATAATTTATCTTAACACGTGAGTGCATTTGTATATTTAACTGACCCCTGAAAGAAAGTGTATCCAATTGTAAACAACGCTTATTTTAGGCAGGTGAGATTACAGATGTTTTCACTTGTTTTGTGTCATCTAGTTTTCTTTTTTAAAAAAGGATATTTATAATCTGAAACAGTTATTTCTTAGGAAAAATAAGAAATACGTATAAATATTTGAGTGAATATAGCCCATTTTTCTAGACAAACAGTTCAGAGTATGCAACCAAAGATAGTGGCTCCCACTCCCCACGTGAAAGCACCACACCAGTTCCCTTGGTGGTGGATGACTGTCACTCAACTCAGAATGGCCAGGCAGCTTCTGTCATTTCAGCAGAGAGACAATCAACTAGTGTCATAGGTTGCATTTTACCCCCTGAATTCATACATTGAAGTCCTAACCCCCAGTTAGGACCTCGGAACAGCCCCTGATTTGGAAATAGCGTTATCGCAGAGATACTGAATTTGGATGAGGTTATCAGGACAGTCCCTAATCCAGTATGACTGGTGTCCTTCTAAAAGGGAGAAATTTGCATATACAGGTACACTGGAAGCAGGTCATGTGAACATGAAGGCGGAGGTTTTGGGTGGTACTTCCACAAGCCAAGGAATGTCAAGTTGTCAGAAATATCAGCGTGTGAGAATGCCAATGCTGCTAGACAAAAGAGGCTTAGAAGAGACTCTCAATCACATAGCTCTCAGAAAACCAACCTGCACACACCTTGATCTTTGACTGAGCCTCCCCAGAATGGTATGACAAAACATTTCTGTTGTTCAGGCCACACAATCTGTGGCACTTCATTATGGCAGCAATAGCAGACTCACACAACTGGTCTTGTAGGTGTCCAGAGCAATCATACATAGGCTCTAGAGATGAAGGTGGGAGGGAACATGTGGCCAGTGGAACAGTCAGTAAAATGAGCTCTAGAAGGAGAAAAGGCCATAGGCACAAGCATACAGGAGTGCAGGAGACATCTGGAGCATCTCTGGTCTTGACAGGTCCCTTCCTGAAGGCTTGTTCCTGATGAATCTTCATCATACCCTATAAGCCACTTGAGAAAGTCCCTAGGGATTCTCTTTCACCTAACACACCTGAGTAACGACTGAGCTCTTCCAAACCCTGAGTCTCTGATCCCACAGTGACAGACCAGACTCAACAGTACACGGATTCAGTTAAAGTTGGTTGGATAAGAGGATCCGAAAACATGCAAATACATTTGTCTGAGACAAACTGACTTCTAGGCACAAATCCAAAAGGAAGATGACTAATTAAAATTCACAGGAACTTTTAGGCAGAATGAGGCCTTTCCTAGAATCAGAAGATAATAAGAAGGTAGACTTTGGGGCCAAATTATACAATATCAAGTGAAGGACCTTGGTCTGTTCTGCACCAAGGGCTATATACAATGGAGCCACGCTGTTCTTTGGTTCTGCCTACTACCTTTACTCTTCCCTTGTGCTATGTCTTCCCCTGACTGTCCGTCCCACTCTAGGTGGTCATCTGGCCATTCAGAAACCCTATGTTCTTTTTTCTGGCCACAGTGATTGTTTTGGGAAAGTGTTGTCCTCCAAATCTGGCCAGCCAGGATCTTTCCCTTAGATTTTGTCAGCAGTAAGTTCATAAATTTATACTGCATGTCTTGGATTTACAAAGATGCATAAAGGGACCATTCATGGGATACAGGGAGGAGAAGAAGAAACCTGCCATTTCCTGTGAGTCAGCACCATGCGTAGGCCATGGGGAAGAAAACCAGACACCAGCCCTTTCCTGTGAGTCTGTGTGACTCATGGGCTGCAAGGAGGAGAACCAGATGCCAACCCCTTCCTGTGAGTCGGTGCCATGCACTGGCCATGGGGAGGAGAACAAGAAGCTAGCCCCTTCCAGTGTGCAGACTGGAAGACAAGAAGAGCCAAGGTCCCCTCCCCATTGCCCCCATAAGTGACCAACTGATCAAGAGAAACACAGGCTGAGATGAAAACTATTGAAATAAAATACAACTCAATGCTTGTAGTGTTTAGTGTTTCACTGACTTTGCAGGCCTAAAGCTAATCATCTATTTAGAGGATAAGAAAACACAATGTAGCATCTATGGGGGGGTCTCCTTCTGAAGTGGTAGCCATTGTTAATTCTCTATTGTTTTGAAATCCTGTATCATTCTCATTGTTTTGTTTGGTTGAGTTTTACTCTGCTTTGTCTTGTTTGATGTTATTATATCTGATGGCATAGGTAGCTATCTCAAAAATAACAAGATATATTATGGTAGCCATTTTGGATTTCCTATTATCTTGTTTTGAAGTCCTGTATTGTGTTCATTGTTTTGTTTTTATTGGTTCTATTCTGTTCTGTTTTGTTTGATTTTACTATGTCTGATGGTATGGGCAGCTATTTTGATGACAAAAGGAGGCATTAGGGTAACCATTTTTGATTTCCTATTGTCTTGTTTTGAAAAACTGTATCACTTACACTGTTTTGTTTTGATAGATACTATTCTGTTTTATTTTCCTTGGTTTTATTCTCCTTAAAATAAAAAAAATATTAAAAAATAAAATAAAAAATATAAGAAACAGGAAGGTAGGGATCTTTTACAAAAGGGAAAGTAACCAAGAGATAGAGGAAGGGACAGAGAAAAGGATGAAAATGAATTGTGATGTATTAGGTACATGTACCAACCCCCTACAATGAATGTAATCATTAGGTACTGCAGACATGCACAAATAAAAATTAAAATTAAAAAATTAAAAATTAAAAAAAGTTGCAAAAAGGGGTGAAGAAGGAGAGAGAAGACAGTCAGATGCTTGATGGTTCTGAAGTTCCTGAATCTTAGTATCCCCAGGCTACACCACTGCTCTTTCTGTGGTTTGATTAGTAGATAAGATAAACTTTCCCTTTAATTAAATCAATTCAAGTTAGATTTCTGTCTTATCCCAAAGACTCCTGATTTGAAAAAGAAACATAAGCTTCCTTCATGTCATGAAGGGTGAACACTGCCCATTTTCCTAGATAGCCAAGCAAATTGCCCCTTCTATCGAAAGCCTCAGAGTGGAGGACACCCCTTGTCCCGCAGTTAACAACACAACACAGCTGGACCCCTCTACCTTTACCACAGCTGCAGATCTACAAGCTATTCATGGTCAAGGAGGCAGTGTGGTCAGAGAGCTCTGCCCCCTGGTGGTGCTGCAGTACACAGTTGCAGGGTGGTCCAACCCATCTTCTCTAAAACATGGTGCCTCAAAAACTGCAGAGACCAGGAAACAGCAGCTGCAATAGCAGCAATAATATGAGGTTCAAAAGTTGTAGCAAAAGACACAAGCTCTTGACTTGAGAAACTTCTGGAACAGCTATTGAGAGAAGCAATTCAGCATAGCAGCCAGTAGAGTATACAGGCTCAACCCAGGTGACTGCTTCTAGATACGTGACTTCAGTTATGTGACTTCTCTGAGGCTCACTTTCCTCCTCTGCTCAAGCTGGTCCAAGGTGCGTTTCTGTCACAATGGGAGATGGAAGGAAATTAAAGGAAATGATGGTTTAGAGAAAAGGGAGCATCCTAAGTCATTGAAAAAGGTGAGTTTTCAATAAATATTGGGATAACAGAATATCCTTTAGAAATATACAAATAAGTACACATATTTGTCTTATTACAGAATAAACTGCAATAGAGCAAAGATAGAGGTATGAAGATAAAAATCATAGAAGTATTACAAGAAAACAGGAGAATACATTGGGAGACACCTTATGAGAGCACAAAGCAGAAGATTGCATGATAGTTTTAATAATTAGTGTGACAAAATCACATGTGTAAACTTTAAACACCAACTGATAAACTACAGGAAATATGAGCAGCTCATTTCACATACAAAATAAACATTCCTAAATAAAATAATAAACACATTCCTAAAGAAAAGCTTCTAGAAATTAAAGTTAAAAATATAACACAAAATGGAAGACACAA
>RJWT010016435.1:0-19856 GCA_004365215.1 Cuniculus paca | reverse complement strand
AAAGCCATATGTGCTGCAGAAATGTTGATTAATGGGTTATGAGATGAAGCAGAGGCTAAGAATCCATAGGACCTCATCTAGGAGAAAAATGGAAAGGTGTACAGAATTCATGGGGCTTCTGGTTTGAAGGAGAGGGAACACAGAAGATGTTAGATAGTGAAACCAGAATGGTTACCTGGACACTGAGAGAGGAATTTTCAAAGTGTTGATTACAAGGCATACATTGGATCTGGCAATTTGTCAGGCTCTTCGCCTTTAAAATCAATGAGGAGCTGGCCTCATGAGCTAACTAATTCCCATTGAAATGTCTACTGACAAACACAAACCTGTTGGTTTAAGCCAAAACATTTTATGCACATTCTATTCTTCATTAACCTTTCAATCATTGATGTTCTTGATAAAAATTACTAGTGTATGGTTTGATTGTAAAGACCAAAATCGTATATAAATAACTGCTGGTAAATAGATTTTTATAGTTCAATTTGGTTTTCCAGGTTCAGTCTGATATGATGCTTTCATACGCTTCTAAAAGTACATGAAACCAACCAACACAGTGAGTACAAGCACTAATCTGTGTCAGTAAATCAGAATCTAAGAAAAAGTGGCATAGCAAATATTGCGGACCTGCTGTAGCACTACCAAGGTAAAATGTATTATTTTTTCCATTAGTCATGTGGCACATAGGTTTTCATCTTGCCTACCTTTCCAGGATAGTGGGCAATTTGATAAATTTTATTGCTCTGTGACCAGTTAGTAGTCTCCCTCTGCCCTCTCCCCAGGTTTTATGATTATGTTGCAGACAAAATCGATTGGTTCTGGTCTGTTCCCATGGAAACCATTTTATGTCAGAAAGCTATAAATTTGCTATCTTCAAGGACAGAAAGTAGCTCTGTTTCAACAACTTGAGATACCAAAAAAATTCAGAGTATGTTTTCATGTCTTTGACAATAAGAGAGTAGTTAGGAAGGATTGGGTACATTGCAGAAAAAAAAAACAAAAAAGCAAAAAAAAAACAAAACCCCCGCGGTTTTCTTGGTATCAACAAAAGAAAAAAAAAAAGAGAAACTTTTATAGAAAGGGCATAATCTAAAAGATAAGATACACCAATCAACTACCCTCTTACTGAAGAAAATTATTTATTATTGCCAGTGTGATTTTCATTTAGAATTAATAATTGTCTAGTGATTATATTTTCAGCACATGTGAGAATAGCATAAATTGTATTAAAACATATGTATGGCCTTCTACATATTATAATAATAATCATTGGGCACATCTCAAGGCAGAGTTAAACACTACTTTTCATATTTCAAGAATTTTCAAATAATGTCTGTTTGGTGTGCCTTCCTAACTAGATGGCTTTGAAGATCAAATAACAGTAAAATTCTTCTGAATGATTACTGTCTCAAATACTCCCATGTAATTAATTTGTGTTATTCATACTAGTTCATTTAAATATTAAAATAATTTTATGAAGTCGATATTATTTTTCTGATTTTACTGATGAAAAATCATAGGTGAAAAGAGGTTAGACAACTGGTACAATTTACAAAATTAAATTAACAAGCTGTAGTATGAGAATTTAAACTTGGGTATTTAGGGAGGAAAAAACTGAGCATTTAAAATTACAAAATGGGTAGATTCTTAGTTGATGCTTGATGAAATGAAATTCGGATAAATAAGCTATTGGGAGGTTACTACATAGAGAGATTACTACATTCTGTAGCAGAAATGGAGTGGTCTAAACTATGAAATATAGCAATGTGACCCTCACCTTTATTTTAATGTTAAAGATAAAACAAACAATAATGAATTAATACAAGCACAAAACCAAGATTTAATCAACATATATTCATAGGTATGTTTAGCATTTTGGAGCTATTTAAAGGTAAATTAAAAATTCAGCCCAACATTTTTATATCCCATACTGTACCCCTTACTGTCAGTGGGTTCTCAAGAAAGTCAGCACCGCTATTAGTCTGAATGAACACATGAAGAAAGTAATTCTTTGGCAGATAAATCACTGTCATGACCAAACACAAACGAAACCTACCTTTCTTTACTGCTATTCCCTCCCTATTAGCTAAATTCATGATTGTCACATAGATATTATTTTTTATTTAACAAAGTTTTTACACATTTCTGTCTTTCCTGAATTCATGCCATGCTTTGGAAAGTAAACAGGAGAGATGAGCAAGCAAAAGCTCATCTCTGTCTGCAGAACAATTATTTTGGAAATAAGGTTGCTATGACTTTGTCCTTATTGGATATCTATAAGCTTGAGGAGACAACTGCTAGCTAATCACAAGAAGTAAGCCAGCCCTGTAATAAAGAAATCAGTATCATTGGCTTCATTGGCTCTTAAATTCTCTACTGTATATTTGAAAATTGAAGTTAAGTCACGTGTTGGAGTTCCCAGCATGCATTCCTCCCTGTATAGCCCCTCCAAGCCCCTTACCATTAGTGTTTAAGGCATAGATATGCGACCCTGTTCCTGCCAAAGAAAAGTGAAGGGAAACCTGCCAAGTGTGTTTGTAAAAGGTTTCCTCACTCCTTAGAAAGAAAATGCGGGGAATATAGCATTCCCTGGCCTTAGACTCTTCTGCATTGGGATATCATACGCCGCTCTCCTGTAAGCAAATTCACCACCAGAATGGATGCCAGTGAGTGGACAGAGCTGACACACTGAGTGTGGCAGATCACGGAGACATATTTACCCCTGGGCCCTAGATGGATCGCTCAGTTCTTGGACCCAAACAACCCCTGCACTGCTTGTTATGTTTAATAAACATCCTTCCAGACTATGATCCTTTTAGACAGTTTTTTTTTTTAGTTAGTTGCAGCTGATATACCAAATAAATAAGTAGTTTTTGGTCAGTTCTAAAACTTGTCGGCCAGTTCTGAAGCCAGTTCACAGCCAAATACCAATGATATATTTATATGTCCTTTACCCGATAAGAACAGGTGAGGTATGGATCCAATTACCTAATAAACACAATAAAATTCAAAGCAAATACAAACCTAGGTAATTTATTAAATACACAAAATGAATGTCCCTCTTAGAAGAAAAATAACTAAAAAGCTGGGTTAATTCTCTTTCTTACATCAGTAGCTTTTGGCATTATTCCATCCTCCGAGGTCATTTCTGCCATGTCCCCATCTATTTGTTTGCCTCTTTGGAGGAACAAACTCACAAGGGGGTGGGGGAGAAAATCACTCTTTTGCTTTCTTTATGTACTGGTACAGCTGTCCTTGTTAGCAAACAGAAATTTTAGTTTACTTTCCACAAATACAAATTTACACTCGTATAGTAGTTCAGGTACCTTTGATAG
The DNA here is from genome assembly GCA_004365215.1 of Cuniculus paca. Taxonomy (NCBI): domain Eukaryota; kingdom Metazoa; phylum Chordata; class Mammalia; order Rodentia; family Cuniculidae; genus Cuniculus; species Cuniculus paca. Next base: position 16,524 of record RJWT010016435.1, on the reverse strand, counting down.
TCACAGCACCTTTTATCTGAAAAGCTCCAGGCTCCTTCTGGGAGTTAGCTCATTTGTTCTTATAATATCCCTAGAACCCTAGAAGAGGTTCTTTCCAGTAAGCCACTCTTCCATGAGTCCTTGACAGATATCTCATTGCAGAATAAATCATAATGTGGCTTGGCTTCAGCTTTCTTGCTCCATGATCTGTGTGAAGAAGAGAACACAGTTCAGTCGGCCCCACGTCTTCGGCATCTACAATGCACTGGGGGCACTGGTTGTGGATCTTATCTTTGGAACTTTGTTTACTTGGATAAAGAAAGTAGGATATGTAACCCTTCTAAGCAGCATGGCCTGGCATGTCCTAGGAAGGGTGTGGCCAGGATTCTGGGGTCAGCAGGGGATTCTCCTCCCTGTTTGGCTGTTTAGGTTCGTTTACTTGTTCTAAAGATATGTTGACACTAGATCACATTTCTGTTCTTCACCTCCTATTTCCTCATCCTTCCCCTCTTTGCTTCTTGTCCTTGTCTTGTTTCCCTCAAGTACCTCAAAGCTCAAAGAGTGAGACTGGACAAACATGTGGTCCACTTTGGTGCTGTGGTGCACTATTCTAATTCCTTTCCCAGTTCTTTTTCGTGTCCACCTAGAACCAAGTTCAACTGGCTTAGTATAAGATAAAACAAATAAATCTTATTCAGTGGCTTCTAAAACTAGAATTTTGACAAGCACGCTAAACCAAAGCACAATATTAGCCTAGATATAGCAATCTGATGTCATTCCCTTCTCAGCTCTATCCATTAGTAAAGGATTAGTACAACTAAAAAAAATAAGGATTATTTCAAAGGACGACATATGTGATTCTAAAATCAGCAATTGAAATTTAAAACAATATTTATTTCAATTCCCATGTACAAACTGAACTGACCATGTATTCTCATCAACAAATCTTTTATCATTTGCTCTGACAAAAAAATATTAAATCTCACTTTAAAAATTGTGTACCTAGCCTATTAAAATCTCTGTCTCCAGACAAACTCTCTCCAAAGCCACCAATCTGTTTTCCATCCTGTTATCAGAAACAAGAGTATTATTAAAACCTGTCAATGTCTCTTGGTGACTTAGCGTCACACTAGCAAAAAATGAAAGTGTTTTCCTGTTCTGGCTTCTGCCCCCTCTCCTACTTATCAGTTTCCGGCAGTACACACATAGTTCTGCATTCACTGGCTGCATGGCGTCAGCATGTCACTTAACCAATCCAGTTTTTAGTTTCTCATATGTTGATGAGATATATCCAGCAAAACAGACATGTCTTGTAAATTAAAGATTTCAAAATTGTATAAACGTACATACATATACACTTAGGTACATATTTGTGGATTTATATATAGCTGACATAAAGTAGGTTTTCCACAAAAGTTATAATAGTATTACTACTAATAATAGTGCTATAATTATTATTTCTGCAAAATGACAACAATACAAGTAATAGTACTGATCTGTTACAGACTGGATCTAGAAAGACCCCAAGGACTCATCTGTTGAAGGCTTGGTCACCAGCCCATAGTGCCATTGGAAAGTAGTAGAACCTTACAGCCCACTCCGCTCCACCTAGGAAGCGAGTCAGGTCTTTAAGGATGTCTCCTTGAAGGGAACGTTGAGGTCCTGCTCCTGTCTCTTGTGCTCTCTAGGTTTCCGGGCTGCTGTGAAGTGAATGAGCCTTCACCATGCGCTCTCGTTACTATGTACTCAGTCTGCCACACGCCCAAAATAATAAAACCAAATGAAGATGAACTGACACTCAGAAACCATGATCCAAAAGATACCTTCCCTCCTTTTAACATGATTCTCTCTGGTATTTTGTTACCATAAAGGAAATTTAATATCAGCCAGACCCACACATTAGAGATTGATTATTAGATTGTTAAGTGTATAGTTATTCAATAAGTGCTAGTGCCCTTCACTTCATAGCCACACATTCATTAAACATTATTTCCCTTGGCATCACAGCATGGAAATTACTAGATTTTAAATACTTCGTCATCGAGATTGGCATTAATGAGAATGACATTAAATAACCAAAATATCAGGTTAGCTGTATTTCCTGAGAGGTTCTCCCTAGGGACACCAAGGGGGATGATGTAGTGAGGGCCGAATGTCAAAAAAGAAATAAGAAACTAAGGAGGAACAGGAGAGTGGTTATTGAGAAAGCAGCACTAAAAGTTCTGATTTGTCAGTTTCTTTCTTCTTTCCCTTCTTAAGAACATCATTGATTTGGAAATAATCTACCTTATGGCTCAGGTTTCAAGTAGGAGAGACTTTGTAAATCTCTTCTTTCCATTGGAAAGAAACTCGAGTTCTGTATATGGCCTCAGCAAATGCAGTCCTCATGCTCCAAGCTGCATTATATCTTAATAAGGTGTCTGTCTCATCTTTCAAAGTAGGTCACGTCTTATAGAGTAACTGTAATATAAATTAGATTCTTTAATCTCATGTTAAACTTCAGCATGAAAATTACTTTGGTTCCTTGCTAAAGATTTCTAAGGAAGGTCTGGGGCAGGGTCTGGAGAGTGTACTAGTGAATTTGGTGCACATGGTACATGGACTATGATTTGAGAAATGAAGTCACGAGGAAAAGAATAGAGATTAAGAAGAATGAGATATGAGTAGTTTGCATAATCAAGGCTGGAATATACCTCTTGTGTATCTAGTATCTAAAAATAGAAGCATACTTAATTACAAAGGTCTTATTTTATTTTAGGAAAATACAAAGCAAAAAAATTTCCTAAAAACATGTGTACAAAAGCAAACTTATTTCAAGATCTAAAATGGTGCAAATAATATCTACTTTGTACATGGCATAAGAAACAATAAATGACATACTCAATTGTATATCTTAAATTTAATTTTGCAAAGACATACTAAATTTAATCAAATATGTCTTCTACTATTTGCTAAAATTTATTAAGTACAGCATATTTCATTTAGAAGGTGGTGAGGTTAGTTCATAAACTTTGTTTTCAGATGGCCTAATGAGTTTATTAAACTCAGAAATACATGCCCCCCACCTTGGTTAGCTAGCCTTTGAGATGTACTTATTAGAATTTCATAATTTTTGAAATACAGGGGAACATCTTCATTCCACAGTGAGGAAGTGTAGCTCAAGAAGTGTGATAGAAACTTTATCATTAAGAAGGTAACTTTAAATTGACACATCAACAACCTAGCAAGGAGTGAAACTGTGTGATGCTGTGTAGGAAAACAAGCCATGCACCCGCTTCCCATTGTGCCCCAGGGACCCCCTTGGAATGAAAATGACCACCTCCGTGGTGGTCCATGTTAATGCGAAATTTGTGTTGTATAAGATCCATTTCTGCCTTTATTCTAGAAAGGAAGAGGCTTGGAGGTTTAGAACTAAATATATATTCTCAAAGACTAACTTGATTAACCCACAGTCTTTAACACATATATCATATACATGTTCCTCATTTTTCTGGTCTTGGACATCCTATTGCACAAAGCTTTTAACAAATAATCCATCACTTTACATCACTTTTTTCAGAGCTATGGGATATGGCAAAAACAAAATCCCTATAAGTGCCTGACTTAAAGTTTTCTTCATTCTTAAACACCATTCTATACTTATTATAAATAACTCACTTCCCCTCAAGAACTTTTCTTTTCTTTCTTTCTTTCTTTCTTTCTTTCTTTCTTTCTTTCTTTCTTTCTTTCTTTCTTTCTCTTTCTTTCTTTCTTTCTTTCTTTCTTTCTTTCTTTCTTCTTTCTTTCTTCTTTCTTTCTTTCTTTCTTTCTTTCTTTCTTTCTTTCTTTCTTTCTTTCTTTTTTTTGTCTTTTTGAGACAGGGTTTCACTATGCAGTTCAGACTGGCCTTGAACTCACTTTGTAGCCCAGGTTGGCCTCCAACTCACAGCGATCCTCCTGCCTCAGCCTCCCAAGAACTATCCTAATTTTACAACAATAATAAATTTTAAAATTTAAACTTGGAAACACAATACCCTCAAATTGGAGAGAATCTCTCAGGCCATCTAGTTTCCCTAGTTTTGGTTATAGCTGAGGTTCTTAAGATGTAATCTCAGAGCAATACCAGCTGATCAGGAGGCTGAGACAAAAAGATTGCAAGCTCAAAGTCAGCCTGGGGAGCTTACAGAGGCCCTGTCTCAAAGTTAGAAAAATAAAAAGGATTAGGGACATAGTTCACCAGTAGAAGGTCCCTAGGTTTCATCCCAAGTAGCAGAAAAAACAATATGGGGGTCATGGAGAGGACTTCTTACTAAAAACAGCTTCTTTCTGTGCCTCGCCCCAAAGTTGTTTATCTCAGTAGGTATGGGTGGGGTGCCACCTTGCATTTCTAACAAGAAGCAAGTGATGTCGGTGCTGGTGACTGTTGAGCTACATTTTGACAATGACTAAGCTCAAACAATCCAACATTTTGGGTTTTTTTGAAGTTAGAAACCTATATGTTAGTCATATTGCCCTCATTTTAATGATTTTTCAAAGATGACAATCATAGCTTCCCCCATGTCATTTATTCATTCATTTAATGTCCTGGAGCATAATTCTGCGGAACTTCAAAATGATTGATGGCAGCATTTCACAGAGCCTGCAATAGCTTTCTGTCTCCCTGCTTCCAGCCTGACTTCCCTAAAGCCTATTTTCATCCCACCAGTCACAGTGAGCTTGAGAGAATAGAAATCACATCATGGCGTTCTTCTGCTCAGATGCTTCAGTAGCTACCTAGAAGAAAGCTCAATAATACTTACAGTTGCCTGGCTAGGTCTTAGGACCTGACCCCTAGTTGTCTAGATGACCTCATCTCCTTTTATTCTCCTCCTCCCCAGTGATTTCTGCACCATATTGGCTTCTGGCTATGTTTTGTGCCTAGAAGCACAGACTGCTTGCTGGCCCTGGAACACTTTTCCTAGTAAGCTAAATGACCACCTCTCTCATCTCCTCCACACACTGGCAGAATTTATCGTTGTAAAGAGACCTGCTCATACTTTCCGTCTAATCTTTTACCTTGCTCTGTTATTTCCAAAACATTTATCACCTTACTTTACAACACTTAACCTTCTTATAGTGGTTATTCATTTTCTGCTTGTCCTGGGTGGCACCTAAACCTCACAGGGGCTGGAAAACTTGCTTTTTGAGGAGGGACTGAAATACAGAGCTAATGCTTAAATTTTAAAAAAGTATTAAGTAAAAGGCACATTGCCAAGAACAACGGGATAAATGTGTTCAAAACAAGGGAATTTATTACAAGTATTTTAGGGGTATTAATGGTGGTGTGTCTTTTATTATAATTAATTTTTAAAATTAAACATTCATCATACATTTAATCATACTGTATTGATTGAACTTTCATGGTATTTTCTGTGAAATGAAGACATTACAGTGGGTCTCACTGAATCTAGAACTGTGCCACTTTTGGCTCTTTTTTGAAGTCAAAACGGCCATGAAAGATAAAAATTTCTTTTAACTCAGGATATGGAGGCAGCCATAATAGTGAACTAAGGATATGAAAGAGGACTTCCAAAACTGTTTCAGAAAGTGACAAGAACAAGGGGATAGGTGTATTCCAAGGGAAGGGAAATATTTTGAGGGAGATTAATAGCATTGTTCCTCTCATTGTAGTAATTTTAACAAAAATTTTAACATTCATCATAGTTTTGATCAAATCTCACATTTTGTTCACCAGTGAATCTCATGTCTCTAGAAAAATATGTGACACATAGTAGGTGTCCAACAAATATTTTTTAAACACCAAATTATTTAATTTTGGTTTCTCAAAAATTTTAATAATTTTTATTGGGGTTTACTATTTGGGTAGTCAACTATTTTGAAAGTCATGTATTTTATTTTTGGGAATATAGTTTGTTATGGCACACCTAGAAAAAAATTGAAATATCTTGATGCAAGGAATTGGTTAAGTAAATAAAGCAATTCACTTTTGTATTTTGCAGCCATTAGGATGCAGAACACAAAAGAACTCAACGTATCAAGAACAAAGAAGGGCTGGGGATTTAGCTCAGTGGCGTAAGTGCCTGCGTGGCAAGCGCGAGGTCATGAGTTTGATTCCTGGTATAAAAAATAAATAAATAAAAATAAAAAAAGAACAAAGATAAATATCCTATAAGTACCATATGTTCTATCATGTAGTCCTATCTATTCTAGATCAAAATATATACATTAAAATCCTATTTACCTCAAAGATACTTGTTTAACTCTTATAAGTTTACTGGACTCTTCAAAATTCAGCAAATTGAGAACTAAATGCTTCATTTCAAGTATCACTTACTCTCAAATATCTTAAAGAAATAATAATAATAACAACAGTAATAATAGTAGTAATAATGGCACTGAGAACATTGCTTAAGTACTTACTATATACCCCAACCACTAATTAATTCATTCAGCATCAACAACCAGAGGAAAAAAATGTCATCCTTTTTCTTCATTTTGCAGATAGGAAAATTAAAGTTCAGAGATGAGTAACTTGGCCAAGACAACATAGGTAGTAAAAGTTGTTACCATCCCAGGGCTTCTTTCTTTAGAAAAAGTAACCAAAGATTCTCTAAAAATATTTCACCAGCCTGCTTCTCCAGTTTCATCTTACATACTTTGCATATGTGCTCTTCTCTCGTCAAACTGATCTAGTTACCATTCCCCGAAAGTCCCTAGCGTCTGGTGTCTGGCATTGAAAATGGTTCCCTCTGTGTCAGGTGCAATGCTGCACGCCCGTAATCCCAGCTAATCAAGAAGCAGAGGCAGGAGAATTGCAACTTCAAGGACAGTTTGGGCAACTGAGTGAAACTATGTCTATGAAACATAAAATAAAATTCCAAAGGGCTAGGGATGCAACTCAGTGGTAGAGTGCCCCTGAGTTCAATCCCCAGTACAACACACACACACCATATGCACACACGCACACACACACACACATGCACACACACGCATGCATGCACGCGCGCACACACACACACACACAGGCACGCACACACACAAACTTCCTTCTGCTTGAAATTTCATCCACCAGCAGTCACAGTGGCTGAAATCCTGTCTGTACTCTAAGGCTCATCATATGCCAATCTCAAATCAGGAGTGATTTGACCTTCCTCTGAATTCCTAAAGCACACACATATTGCCCTCAAAATTCATACAGTAATTATAATATTCTGTTTTTTGTTGTTGTGGAGGAGGCAACCTATCAATTCTACATTTACTATTAACTTTCTTGAGGATTAGGACTGAGTAGTTATCCACTTCTTGGATACAATTAGCTGAAACAAAGTCTACAACTGTTCTGTCCAATGTGATATCCACTGACCACTGGTAGAAACGGAGCACTTGAAATGTGGGTAGGTGCCAAATTTTGAAGTAGTATTTTGGGCATATTATTATTAATAAAATGCATCACTGATAAAATTAATTAATTCTTTGAAACCAACTTCCTCCAGGTGGACACATCGCACCCATGAACAGATACAGGATTTAAGCTCAGTAATTCCCTATTCTGAGATGGTCTAAAAGGGCGGGGCTCTCTTCGGATCAATAGTTTTCTATCATATTTAGTTAGATTGTTGCTTTTGTCCTTAGGTCATAGAATTTTGAATGAAGAAATGCTGTAATGAAAAAGCTACTTCACCCATAAGCAAACATTCTATGTGTGTAAATTCAGGAGAACAAAAGGCACATATTAGTCTGAATACAATAATTACAGGAAGATTTCTATTTTGAAATAAATTGGCAACATGGCAAATAGAAAGCAAACAGTACTCTCAGACCAATAACCAATCCTCGATCAATATTCCTACCTGCACCTCAGCCACACTAGTCCTGGGAGGTGCACGCATCCATGTTTCTCCTACTGCTGGCTGGTACTCTATGCTTCCGGCTGTTTCTTTGCAGGCAAACACAGACTGTTTACTGCCTGTAACCAAAATGACAGCGCACTGTTTTCACAACTGTGTTGAGATTCGATTGCCTTTTTCACTTGGCAACCTAAGGGAAATTGAGAACTGGGATACTGAGGTGCAACTTGCATTCCTTCAGTATGGTGGTGTTGACGAGTCCACATATCTGCTCTCCTTTGAGGTTTAAGAACTGATGATTAGGATTTATTTAGCCTGGAGCAGAGAGGTTTTAATCACTGCCCACAGATTAGATCAGTGCAAGTGGTAAACTCCACTGGAGCACAGGATGATTTAGAAGGTTCTGAATTCCATTTGTCATGTTATTTTTCATCAGTCAAAACCAACCACAAGAGGAGGCCTTATCTACCAACCACGTCGCATGAATAGATGTTCATAATGCCTCACTGTAGGACCACTTTAAGATGGTACTGCAGAATACAGGGGAACACACCAGAGAAACAGGCCATTGTCTCATTCCTCATAGAAACAAGATTTAACAAAAAGACAGGGTGCAGGGCGGAGCTAAATTATAATCCGGCAATCTATATTCTAGACTCGTGTCTGCTCTTACTTGCTGGGCTATTTTGACACTCAAGATCTCAGCAGTGTAGTGTCCCTGTGTGCAAGAAGAAAGGACAGGCAGGAAACTGACCAATGAATCATAGTACCTTTTTTACCTCTCAAGCTCTAGGTCAGTGTCCAGACTTTGGGCTTCTGTACAGGGTATACTCCAAACATTTCTCCTTTCTGAGAGAAAAAGAGCCTGAACTTGCAACAATACCATGTACTCTGGATAAGCGCCATTGAGTCCTGAACTAATATCGTTAGTCTGGCATAAGTACTATACTTATCAGAGGATATCCTCATGTTTTAAAAAAAGACTTTAGAGAACTGGGTGCTTGCACATGTCCTTTCTAGTTCAAACTTAAACTGCTTTTTGATGAGTGCAAATGCTGTGGGTTAAAGGTGGTTGCTGAAAAGTACTATCCATTGGATCCTTTCTAAATATAGATAGTCACCTGTATATCCAAAGTTTCCTCATGAAATTCTAATATCAAAAGTCCCAGTTGAGAGATTCTACAAAGTTGCAGTGTTCAAAAACCTATAAAACTTGAAGTCTGGTTTTCAGGGAACTCTGACTATTCACTTGGTTAAATTCCCTTAAAATAAGGCCTTTTGAAATAAATGAAAGGTGAAAAAATATCTTTACTAGGATCTGAATTCAGGACCCAGAGAGTCTGTGTTTTTCCTTCAGTCACTGAGCATATCATTGGCACCAAAATAGAGCAAGGGATGTGCTGCCCTGATTTAGGTGTGGATGATGCCACTCACTGCAGAAGGGGAAGGAGAAGGTTGCTGCATGTAAAGGCAGGAGGGATGCTGTCCAGCGCTTAATGATTTTGTCGCCAAAGGAGAGACAGAATACCACAGGTAAGAGAAAATTACATGTGATACAAAATTTCATGTTAAACAGGGATTGCAGTCACCAAATTGCTAACAAGGCATAATTAAAAAGTTGACATGCTCTGTCTGTGTTTCCCTTCAAGGATAGGGGATCTAGTAAGTAAGAAACCAGCTAGAGAGGGTAGAAAGGAGAAATGACAGGACAGGATGCCAGGAAAGTTAGTAATTTTACCATGCACCACGTGTCTCCTCTAGGACATGGGTGGTTCAGGATTCAAGTAAAATTTTCTGTGCAAAATTAGTCACTGAAGTTACTCACTTTTCAAAATTTTAAAATTTAATAGACTCTTTTTTAGATTTATTTTGTGTTCATAGAAAAATTGATTAAAAAGTACAGAGCATTCCCACATCAACTCTTAACTATTTAGCCTTCAAAATTTTAATTTAGAAAGAAATTAAGAGAATGAGTAGAAAATATTTTGTTATCGCACAAATCTTCTCAAACTTTGCTTTCTTGGGGAATGTGAATTTTGAAAAAGTGTTTATTATTTTTGGATAAGACTGATTTCATAGAGTGTCGTCTGAAACCTGGAACCACTACAGTACATTTAATGGGATACTTAAAGTCAATGGGTCTCACAGTGACTCAGGATAACTGTAAGATACCAAATAAAAAAGCATATCTCACAAATGTGTAAGAGGCATCTCGCTATTGTTCTGGGGTCTTAACAGTTGTGTGTTACTTTGTGTAATGACCTGCATATGATTTAGACATGTTCTGCTGTTTTTTGAACCCCTAAGCATTATCCTTTATTTTCATTTATTATAATTTTGAATTAGAAATTGAAATTATTTTCCCAAGAGAATCAAGTTATTTCTTATAGTTGTCACCATATTGTAGAAATTGGTGTTTATACCAATAATGAATTATTCATTCTCTGACTGAGTTGTTTGAGGTGGACAGACTTCAGGCTTTTGTTCCTACTAGCATCTGGAAGGTTCATTATTCATGCATTCATGGTGGACTGCCTAAATATTTGGTACTGTATAATGAGAGGTACAAAATGATCCCATACCAGTGTGCGAACCCAAACCCTGTGTTGGAGACACTGATTATGAGCCTGGCCTAGTACATGGTACTAAATTCCTTCTGTTTACAGCAGAAGCACCAGACAACTGCTTCAATCTGTGGATCTTCTTATCCAGAGATTTAACATGTTTGTTCTATAGGATGATAATCTTACTGTCCAGGTTGAAAGAATGTTGGAGACAGTGTAGAAAATCAGCTAAGCAGTAATATAAATGATGATCCTCTAGAGGAAAGATGAGGATATAAAGTGCCCTGAAGGACACAGAAAATTGTTTTATTAATGGCTACGATGTCTCCTTCCCAACTGTGGAGAGAACTGTGAAAACCTAACACAGAAAACAACCGAGGTGTTAACTCAGAAAACTGTCTCCTTGAAGAGCTGAAAAAATTGATTCATTTTAATAATGGGATTCCTTTTAAGAAATGCAATTAATTATTAATTCTACTTTGCTATTAGTTTAATTCAATCTCTTAAAATATAATTTAAATGCATTTAGGTTTTAAAAAATTTGTTGATTTACAGAAACTGCCTTTCTTCAAAATCTTCCAAAAATTGCAGTTTCAAAATATTGAAAATTAAAGTGTTTTGTTTCTATGAAGATGATCTGGATATTCAAAGAGTATCTTCAATAGGCTCACCTTTATTTGATTATTTAAAAGTTATTTCTCAAGACAACAATTTATAAATTACAGAATAAAGAGGATGGCAAGCATCTGTATAAATTGATGTCTATTGGTCCTTACTTCTAAATATGCACAATTGTTTGCATGCTCACCTTGTAAAATATACCATAACCAGTATGTAGGTAAAATTTTAAACAGAATTAATGGTAGTAAACTATTTGAAATATAAAATATATGTAGAATAAATGCTACCTTTCTCAGTTCTATTACTTCACTCATAGAAATAGATGCAAGTGTATTTTTTGTTATTTTCTAAACTATTTGTAATGTCTTTATTTAACACATGCCCACTCATTAGGATTTGAGGTTATTTTGAAAGTCATTTGTTAGTTATCTTTTTTGCTTCCCTAGACAGGTTTTCATTAACGTCTCGTATTTTTCTCTGCCTTCCTCCAGTCATTCAGTTCTCAAACCTGGCTGCGTGTTTGAGCTCACTTGCAGAGCTTTTAAATGAACACAGATATGCAGGCTCAGCCCCAGAGAATCTAATTAAATTGGTCAAAGGTGGAGCCAAGCGCTGCTCTTTTTCCAGCTTCCCCAGTGACTGCACCGTGCAGTCACAGCTGTAGGCCACTCTCAATGCACTCGTGGGGGCACACCTCTTTCTGTTTCAGCATATTCTTATGTCTTTCTCCTTTCAGGTGCTTTCCTGTTTTCTTTTTTTTCCCTCCTGTCATTTTAATTCATGAGGTTTCACGTATCTATTTTTATCTTTTCTCATTTTCCTTTTTGACTTTTCATTTACTGGCCAAGAAGTTCTCATTCCACGTACATGTATTTGATGTGTATTCCTATCCGATACTTCCTAGATTTTATGTCAATGAGAAAAAACAGAGTATGGTTGTGAATTATACTTTTGTCTTTTTCCAATGCTAATTTAACAGCATACATGAATTTTTTGGTATAACTATACAAAGATTAATAGCAGAACCCAACGCAATTGTCAAAAACTAATATCAATAAAGGATTTACTGCGTTGGGGGTATAGCTCAGTGATAGAATGATTGCCTAACATATGTGAGACCCTGGATTCAATGCTAAGTTCTTTAAAAAAACAAAGAAAGGAAAAGGGAAAGCAAGGGAGAATTTACTTTCCCTGTAATCATTAGTGGCTATGTTTAAAGATAATATAAAATTTTAAAATATTTGCATGCTATAGGTCTCTAGGATATGTAAGTACCCAATCAATAATATTTTATAGCTAAAAGACATATGTTTTCTCTAAATTTTAAGCATTTAAAGATAAATCTCAATAGTTCAAACAGAGCAGAATTGAATATATTGTATGGCATGAGCCAGCACAACAGGAATACTATAGCAACAGTAGGGGACACATTAATAGGAAAGGAAGGGAAAAAAGGACCTATGATGCTAATTAAAGAATATGTTGGTGTTCTCATCCAGAAGCACAATGTCACTTCCTAGCAAGAAGGTTGTGATTCAGTGAATTTTTCTAGTTCAAACTCCTGGCAACTAAAAGGGACAAAATGTCCCTTTCAAGTAAGAATCAGGATATTAAAATTCCCAAAAGGCAGAAAATGGCCAAAATTATTTAAAGAGTGACTTCCCATCTTTTAGTTCACCTATTGAATAAAACAATATTAAACCACACTTTAATAATTCAGGGACCATCATTTCTCTTACTTTGCTCTAGAACAGAGCTTCATCACATGAAGGGCTCCCTGTATGTGGTCTCCAGAAGGATGAAAGTCGAATTCAATTATTACAAAAATAACTCCAGACTTTTAAAAGTGTTCTCTTAAAGGAACTTAAACAGCCTCTGAAATGGCCTTATACAACATATCTTAGCATATGTTCACACACACTGCATTTTGATACTGTCAACTTGCTTGCAAGTTCCTTTGTAGTCACTCTTATTTGTATGTCTTGAGCAACACACATTTTAAAATTTTTCCCCTCATTAGATCCTTCATCTCTTCAAATCCAGAGAAGAAAGGAACGGAGGTATAAACAGTTAATCAGTCAATAATAGACACACTGAAACTTGTAGTATCCAGGATAGATGTTCATACTAATTTTAAAGAAGTATATGCCCAGGCATATGGACAAATTTCAGATATTCACAGAACTGGAGACTGTCAGGCAGTTTATAAAACTAAGTTTATCCTTGCTTAGCAAGAAAGATTTTATTTATCATTATATTATTAAAAAAATTAAAACTAGTACTATTCTGAACTAAAATTAGTGGTCACGACTTGTTATATCTTATTAAAGTGTAACTAAAGAATGTGTTAACTTCACCCAGAGTGAAAATGTTATATAAAATCACAATACAAAAGTACCCTCCAAATCAAATATAAATGTGTGAACTTGCAAGAGCAGGTAACACCATGACTGGCTTTTTCTCTTCCCAAATTTTCTGCCTACCTCAAAGAACAATCTACTTCAAGAACTAGTGATTCAGATTTCATTTGTGCATTTTTTTTCTACGGAAATTGTTTGTGGGGTAGAATTCAAGTGAAAATAAAGGTAATTTACAAACAAAGGTAGAATAAAAATGGACCCTGAAAGGACAGAAATAAGCTGTTAATATTTTAAATTATCTTTCAAGAATAACTGAGGAATTAATCATTGTTTTGGAAAGCTAGTGAAATAACCACCAATATTCAGATGGAAATGAATAATACATTTTTAGATGGCCAAAAAGACATTCATTCTCAACCTTCAGTGAGTTCACAATGTTTCCATACATGAACAATGATAGGAAAAAAGTAATTGGCACAGGCATTCATGTGAAGAAATTTCACTATCTAGTCCCATGATCACTCTTCAGTGGAAAAAAACTCTGTGCTTATACATATGAATGCTTTCTGTTACCTTCAACCTTAGACATAAGGACCAACAAGAACTGGGAGTGACCTAGAGCCAAGAGAGATGACTGGGAACAAATTCCAAGCATAGCATTTGCCTCATTGAGAAACCTTACCCTCTCATCGTTAAGCTTCCCAAGCTCAGCCATCTCAGATCTGTCTAATCATGAGTCCATTGAGTCATCTCTGCTGCCGTGAAGATGAAGCTGACAGCGCAGTTACTTGAGTCAGTTTAAAGAGGCCCAGGGTGGTTGAAGGGAAGGATTAGGAGGCCTGGGGTGCTGAAAGGTTATCCTAGCTCCAGCTCCCAAAGATCCCCAGAGCACGCAGCTGTCAGGAGCACAAAGTTACACTTAGATAAAAACCTTTGGAGAGAAGTAGGGATCTGGCAGCGTAACGACAATTTCACCAGGCACAATCTCCTTTTCACCTTTTACTGCTTAGATTAATAGATTCAAGCAGTAGGGAGCATGTGAGAAAACCACATAATCTAGACATTTCTGAGATGGAGGTTCTTTTATCTGGTGATAATAGTAGACGTTATTTGACATCTGAATGTGATTTTTGATGAATCCTAGAGTACCTCTGTGCATCTTTCTAGGAACTGTTGTCTAATATGTAGATCCTGTTAAGGCAAAACTCTGCTTCCGTCTTGTTGAAAAGAAAAAACACAGAGAAGTGGAGCTCAGGATAGCATCACAGGGCAGAGAAACAATATTCTAGAAGGTGTTGTGAGAGTTCTATAAAATCCACAGGCAATGCCCAGGACATCACTACTAACTGGTATTGTTGTAGGTGACAATTTGTTGTCACAGAGTTTTTCACAATAGCGCTCTTCCAGAAGGAGAAATGCTTACTGTTCATCTACAGAATTTTTTGGAGGTGTCATTATATTCTTTCTGTTGGGGTAGCAGCAAGTTTAACAGCAGCATGAATAATAACTTTGATACCTGTCCCTTTTGGTGGGATTTTTGGGAGAACTGATAACAAAGAGGGCCATAATCATGTTCCAGGATCTATACTAAGCACTGACGAGAAATTGCTTTAGTTTCACAATCTTTTAAATTGGCATTATTATTAATTATTTTATTAATAATTCAATAGATAGAAAAACTTTAAATATTTTGAGAAATAGTGGAGCTAGGATTAAACATGTCAAGCTCTTTCCCTTACTCACTTCCCCATATTGCTCTTTGCTTGTATCTACCACAGAAAGAATATTTAATTTGTTCTTAAATAAAAAATACTTACTTAAAATATATCTACCCTCATGTGTAGGTCATTATTAATAATACAACTTAGAGCAAAACGTGTACCAAATTATATTTAAGCTGTAAAAACAACTAGGGAAAATAAAGATGAATTAGAATCATAGAATTTTAAAAACAAAGTGTCCCTCCTATCCTTTGCGGGCAAGGAACATGAGCTTCAGGGATATTTGTTAATCCTTTCTGAGGCAACCAAGCACAACTTGAACTGTGAATCCCAAGACTTCCAGCTCAGAGCTCAATCTGTTTGCCTCCACCATATGAACAAATTACAGTATTACTCTTGGTCTTACAAATAAAATCACCATTAGGTTTTGTACGAAACGAAATAGTCAAACATATTTCATGTATCAGTTAAATCAAAACACATTTTCAAAGGGCAAATTTTGTGAAGTGAAGAGTTTCGTGTGCATTTGTTTTTCATATATAGACCACACGTACAGATGAACAACAAAAAATTGTTTCTACTGTACCAAAAAAAGTGGCATTCAGGGTTGAAATACAAGCATTCATTCATAACTGTAAACCAGTTCAATCAACCAGTTCTGCTGTTTACACAGAACAAAGTTACTCACATTCAGTCACCTGTAGGGAAGCATGGTGTGCACTGTACAATACACTTGAGCTAATTAACATTTATTTCTGAGAACCCTTTCCAAAGAACAGATTCTTTATATGCAATGGTAGGAGTTCTTCTGAAATACACAAGACCAAGGCTTTCCATTGAGGCAGCCACTATGTTGAAATGCTTTTAGGAGTACGATTGCTAACCCATGTAAATTAGTATGTGAGATACCAATTATTTTTTACCATATCATTAGAAATTACAATTTAAACACCTCAGGTTCTAATTCTGAATCCCTTTCTGCTAGTACTGACCAAAAACCTGGGTGGAAATCACAGGTCTTTATTTCCTATAGGCATACACTATTTGGAGTGAACGTGATGAGATCTTTCCATGCAAATTCCTACAAGCCTTTATGCCTTCATCTTTGTCCTCATGGACAAACACTGCACTACCTGTTGTGTATACAAAAATCTTCACAATTTTAAAGACAAGTCTTTCACTTAATACTGACATATTTTCTGGCAATAATTTTCTAATCCTAGTATGTAACTACAAAACAAATGAAATATTTATGTCTGCAGTGTAGAATATTTTAAAGACAATTGCAGAAGAATGTACACCATAGATAAAAATTATTATTTTGCTGAAGTGGCTCAGCCTGGTAATTAGTAATGATAGTAATAATAATAATAACCAATCATTAAATCTACACAGAAAAAATAAACGTAAATCTATCAAGCTTATGGGGCCATTCATCAAGGAGATATATCTT
>RJWT010016434.1:0-19869 GCA_004365215.1 Cuniculus paca | reverse complement strand
CTGGCATCATTTCCTCATGGTAATCATGAGGTAACCGTTCAGCTCTGCCACTCTGAAATACCCTGTAGATATTTCAGACCCACATAGGCATGAGTTGAATCAATGTTTTGCTCTCTGTACTTGACTCATTTTTCTCTCCAAAATGTTCCCCAATTTCACTCATGTGTTTGTGAACACGAGAAGCTCTGTGGCTTTTGAGGTGGAATAGCATTCCATCTTACATGAACACTACACTTCCTGTGTGCCCCCCTCTGCCAATGGACACAGGCTGGTTCTGTAAGCTGGCTACTTAGAATCACACCGCAGTGAAGATGGGGTGCAAACATATCTCCCCCAGAGTGATTCTAGAGTTCTGAGGTAAATAGGCAGAGTGAGATTGCTGGGATATGTGGCAATTATATTTCTATCTTTGGAGCAACAACCATACAGTTTTCCAAAGCGATTGCACTAATTTATATCCCCTTTAACATTCTACAAGTCTTTCCTTTCCTCCAAATCCTGGCCAACATTTTTTATCTTTTTTTGCTTTTTTTATAATGGCATTCCTGACACAATGTTACACAATGCAAATACATTAAGAAATGTTTTAAACTTTTATAGCTAACATTTTAGAATTATCTAAGGCCCACCCTATCTTGTGCTTCCTCAGAAGTCTACAATAAAGGAGACTTTAATAAGATCTCTGGTAGCAAATTATGAAGTTATACAGCAATTATATAGTAAAACAGCAAGTCCATTGATAATCTACCAAAAGAGAATAAGGAACACTCCAATTAAGATAATGTTGTTTCTTCTAAGCCTCATTTGCCAGAAATTACCGGTGAGAAAAATTCTTACTTGGAATTAAGTTGTTCATTTAATTGTGTTAACCTGATCAGCTTAGTACCATTACCAGTGATAGTCTGTTAAATGTGAATTCTATCATCAAATTCTTTCTTATTTAACAATCTCAGACTGTGGTTTTATTGATATTGACTATACAATTAATGGAGAGTGATTTATTCACCAGAAATATCAGAAGTGAAGTCGAAGGTTGTTATAAATCTGAGTATAGGTCCTGGTGATGAAGTGGCTGCAGTGAGGAACACAAAGACAGCCACACTCTCAAAGGTTTCTCTTGTGGCATTTTCTTCAGTATCTTTCCTTTTTAGTAAAATGTTATAAGTGCTATTTTAGTTACTTGTTAGTCCTCCTATTATTTTTTACTTGTTAAAAAATTTGTTCTACTTATTGCTGAATTATTAGCTGTACAGATAAAATTTCTTTGCATATTCTAATTTCTTCTGTTACATATTGATAATCTCAGGAAAACACACACTAGTATTCATATGGAAGGTGGACATATAGACTATAAATATTTCTTAATACTGTTTTTTCCCTATGATGTTTTGAGCAATGAGATAAATATAGTGTAGTCATAACTGCTCTGGTACTCAATGGGTGTCTCATATTGCAAAGAAAATTATAAACAACGCAAGAAAGGCACCATCTCATGGACAGGTATGGCTGTTAATTCCTCCTGCAGATCCATTTCATTTGAACCTAAGTTCCTTCCAGAATCATTCCAAATATAGTTTCTCTTTATGAATCCAAATGTGACTTCCACAAAAATTGACTCCTCTCTGAAACTTGTGGTGTCAAATTGATTAATAAAGCACTCCATAAAAATATAAATAAAAAGTAAAGCATTTTGTATTTTGTAGCTCATTAAGTCTATAATTGCGTGTTAGCTTTTTACTATTCAAATTGCTAAAGAACATTTATCTTGGATTATTTGCATTCACCTTGCTTTGTCAAGTGTAATTCTTTGGAAGTTTGTTTTAAAAAAGTTATTGCAGGGACTAGCATTGATATTTAATTGTGGTATTAATAGCAGTTAAGGAAATTTAAGTAAGCATTAATACATACTTTCAGTTTTCAGAATTTCTATCTTCCCTCCAATGATCACACAGGCTGTGTTAATATCTCTGTCCTTGCAATGTTAGTCAAGTACTGGTCAAAGGGACTGTAAAATGAGACTACCCAACACCACCATGTTTGTTATGAATAAAAGAATGACTTCTCTGTCTGAAAAAAACTCAATAAAACTCACAAGAGAACACCTGTGATGGTCTCCATCACCAATTGGTTAGGATGAATCAGGATTTCTTAAGATAATGCAAATTTACCTGCTCTGGAAAAAAAGATATAACATATCCATTGTTCTCAAATTATCTCTATAATTTTTTCACATAGAATATTCAGTGTTAATAAAAAAAGGTTAAAAAATTTGAAGCATACAGTATTCAAATGATGTATTCGTATAACCTTCAAATTACGAAGACTAAAGGTTCACAGGGTAAAAAGCTAAATCCAAGCTTGCTAATTGTGCCAGATGACTACACTATCTAGAATGAGCAGCATAGACACCGTGATTACCCGAGAACGCCACGCATCAAGCCTCCTCCATGAAGAGCACACGGGGGTGCTTCCACCTGCTGACCTGGAGTTGTCCTTGTCCAAGGACTGCACCTGTAAGCAAACGAATCTTCAAACAACTAAGGTTTCATCGCCTCCACTCTCCTCAGCCAAGGCCCAAGACATAAGAGCAGGAATCATCAACTCTAATATCCTGACTTCTTCCACAAAACACGTGGCACCAAAAAAAAAAAATATATATATATACATTGTTTTAAAACAAATTGTTTAGACTATAGGCTATAAATTATTTTAAAACAATTTGTTATGGGAAAATCTGTTACACAGTGATAATGGCTAGAGCACTGTAAATGCAAATAATTTAACACCCAAGATTTTAGCTTTCATCATAAAAATTTACATCTGTGCTCACAAACTCGTGTAATAATGACCATTGCAGTGTTTCACAAAGTCAAAAAGCACAAAAGTATGCAGCAATAGGATAATCAACAAATTTGACAACACATTTGTGCATCATTTAACAGCATCATACAATAAAGCTATATGCGTCAAAATGTATCCATTTGGAATAAAATTTCCTGCTATGTTCAGGAAGGAAGAGGAAGCAGAGCTAAGCCGATGTACATGTTCCTCATCTGGGTGATCGAGAGAAGCAACATATTCTTCACGTCCTCCTTTCTATTTCAGGGAAATAAATTTTAGTTTTATTATGGGTGATTCCAATGACACCCTTCAGTGCAGAAATATTTATAATTCTATAGTATAATTTATCCCACTGACTTGCAGAACTCTCGCCCTTTATTCAACTTGAATGTTACCAATGTGATTTTTTTTTAATGAAAAGAGAAAGACAACCCTAGAAAAACTGAATAAAAGTATCAAGAGCACTAAAAGTCTCAGCGAACTAACAGCAGACTGGTAAAATATTTAGTGTGAAGGTTTGCTGTGCTGAAGAGTTCAAGAGACCTTCTCCTCCTCTTCCTGCTACTTACATTGAGGGACAGGCGTGTGGTGTGAGCTAGCATCCTCGTGGTTTCATACCACTGTGAGCTCTGCAGGAGGATTCCTCCTGTTTTTTAGAACTAGAGAAGATAAAGTATATCTTATTAAAGTAAAGTAATAGTTGCAGCATGGAAACTATAAGGAATTTAAAGAAAGAGACATTTTCTGTAGGGTGTCCTTGTTTTTCTGTGGTAGCTTGCATCTACTTGCAATTGTCTGATGCCACTGGGGTATTAAATCATTGGGGTATTAAGTGTCTGTCCCTTACATTGATCCTATAGATTAGCATCACGAAACAACTGCAAGCAGAAAAATACTCCTTTATAAGGTTATGTTTGGCTGCCTAACTTTTTAAATTCAGTATGAAAGGTTGTATCAACTTGAAAATTAAACTGATGGTAATTTTTTTAAAATTTCAAATTTCTCCACTGGAAACATCTGTTAGTTTTCCCAGGCATCATGGAATTACAAATTCCCTGTCTAAATATGAATCCTTAGCCTTGTGAACTCAATATCTAAATATAGATCAGGGCTACTGAAATTCTAAAAGAATTTCATGGCTTTCTTTTTATTTCTGAATAGGCTTATGCATGTCACAAAATATTTTGTGTATTAATGGCCCATCTCATTAGCATCAACTTGTACATATTACATTTCCACAAATGTAGTATCTTGCTCTGAGGCTTGGAAAGTGTAGGTGTTTATATTTAGAATCTATTTATAGTTGACCTAGTCTCACTGCTGCTTTGGCTAGTTTTTTGGCCCAACGGTAATATGCAGTGTGAGATTGTCAAAAAGGGGAACAGTTTTCTCAATTGGTGTTGAATGTAATTATGGCGAAAGCTTTCTTCTATGTGAAGATCAGCTCTGCGACAGCAAGGATCATGTGAGGGAAGAAGAGCAGCTGGTGGTGGGTAGGGGAGGGTCTATACTCGCACTAAACGACACCTACATGCACAGTGGTCTCATTTTGCCCCTAAGTGCAGACTGGGGGAGACCCATCTGAAGATTCAGTGCGGTTGGAGGTGGGGATGTGTTCTGTGCAAGGGTTTTTTCCCACTCTTATAATGCCTGTGGGATGTGATAGGGTCAGTGAGAAAGCTTGTTGGAGTAACTTCACAAAGCCTCACTGTGTTGTACTAGTCATGTATTCATGTGCAAATGAATAAATTGAGCCTTTTAACAGATCTATGCATATATGAGCATAATATTCATGTATATAATTTAGATTTTTTTGTATCAGAAATGTGAAAATCTCTTGACATGCAGGAAGTTTGACATGGTGTTTACTTTAAAACCTTGATAATGATGTCCTGGGTGTCCTTTCTCCTCTTGTTTGTGTTTCCGTAACTACTGATTTGTGAGTATTAGGAGGGACGAGGGGAATGGCTTGGATCTATCAAAAGTATTTCATGAGATCCTGAAGAATGAAGCACATCAGCTGTGAGCATACTCTTGCTAACAGAGACTCAGGTACCATCAAGGAGAAGCTCTAGATGAAAATATCTTCAAAATATAGTGTAAAGTGGAAGAATGTGAGATGGACTATAGTAAAGTCCACAGTATGCTATCATTGCTAGAAAGAAAATATAAAAACACATACATGTGAGACAACAAACATGAAAACATACCTGAAATTGGTAAAGTGATCGTGAGGAACTTGAGCTGTTTTTAGCATCCTGATGGCTCCTTAAGGAGCTGAGTAAGGACCAGAACCATTAAGAGATGAGATGCCATCAGTGGACACAGCCACATCCAGCCACGGTCCTTTATTCATAAAACGTTTATGGCCGCTTTTGCCTTGAGACAGAAATACAAGTACTGTGAAAGAGAACCAGAGATATTATGGTCCACATATCTGAAAATGTTTGCTATCTGATTTTTACAACAAAAGTTTGCTAACACTGTTAGACTGTCATAATTCAAATTTACCAATTTTTCTAACTTTTTACTGATTTTACAAATTTTGGTGAAATCAGCAAGGTATGTAGTATATCTATTTCATAAACAACTGAGTCACAGAACACTCATTCATACTGGCCCAGGAATATATGTGGATAAGTGTGAAAGTGGTTAGTAAAAACGACTCAGTAGTCATGTGATTATAAAGGCCTCACAGTTAAATGGAGAAAGAATTTCAGTATCAAAATATTCTAGTACAGCCAGACACTAAAATTATCATATATGAATTTTGTTTTTTCTTGTTTAAGGAAAATCATACTCTTGTTTAAATACAAAAGCTTTAACTTTTCAAAAGCAGCCTGTGTATGGGTGGTGGGGTTGGGAAAGACATTCAGTTTCAATGAACAGCATACACTTGTACATGCCTGCTAGCAGTGGCATAAAATACTCTGTAATATCTAAACTACGAACTTCCACATCAACACGGAAAAACCTTCTGAGCACAACTAATGTTAATTAATTAATATGATTAAAGTTAATAATGCATTATAATTTCACCAAGGCTGCAATCAGGACAAGATTCACTGCAGCATAGGACTTTCTTCGACTCTTTATTTCAAAAGCTTTTCTTTGGCTTTTTGTTTTACACTTTGGACAGCAAATACAGTCAGATGAGCTGCAAATAATCCTCATGAAAGAACAAGATGCACTGAAGTTCCTGGCTAGGAGATGACACTGGCCTTTCTGTACTGATGGACTCCATAAATAGAAGTGTTCAGTGCAGAAGTGGATCAATCACACAACTCATTCAGCTGCCTGGCTTTGTGTTGTTATGAAAAGTGTATGCAATTGTTCAGTCAGAATTGAGCTCTTTTAATTCCTTACCTGCTTTGTAGTGATGCCTTCTATTGTGTTCCAAGTAAATACATAGCATCCAAGTCACTGTGTGAGCCCCTGGATGACCTTTTTAGTTCCACACTTTTCAAAGCTCCCAAAGATCAATGTGGTCCTTCTTTAATGCACCGTCCCATAGTGGAAAAGTTAAAGGGCATGTGTGTGTGCGTGTGTGCGTGTGTGTGTATAACTAACATGAATTTCACTGCTCATGAGAAATTTGGATAGGGATTAGATTTCCTGGGGACAACTTTGCCTTATTTCTGACTATACAGTAAAAGCCTTTTCTGGCATATGAATTAATACGATAAATTAAAAGAGAAATAGTCATATCCTTGAACAGTTGGGAAGTGCCAGGTCCTGTAATGCAAGACTAAAAAGATTTATGTTATTTGTTCCTCAAGAAAAATGCTCCTGCATAACTCATACTATCTTTGTTTTGAATTGGAAGAAGTAGAATTTCAGGAAGGTTAAGTATAAGTCTCAAATTCATTAGCTGATAAGCGTTACTGCTAAGATTTAATCCAATTCTACTTCAAAGATTTAGCCCACATACCTAAAAATAGGTCTATCCACGGTAGCTATATTCATTTCATTTATGTTATTTTAAAAATACTTTCATTTGTGATAAGGAAAATATTCATTTCTCAGGTTATGAGACATTGGAGGCTTACCATTTAAATATGATATGGATAATGAGCTTCTATTTTAAAAATTGTCAAAGCATATTTTCTTGCTTGATGCTGAGGCTTCCATGTTAATCTCAAGTATCTTAGGCACAGGACAAAAATCCATCTCAGAAAGTTGTTCTGATATAACTAAGTGCCATTGACAGGTGAGATTATCAACAAGAGAAAGCCATGCCTTCCTGTTCTGGAAGGTGGGCATTAGACGATCATGCAGCATAGCCAAATGCAAGTGCAGGTCTCTTCTACATGTGAGCTTCAACATTCTCTTGAGCACTCACATTAAGGAAAGGAAGTGAGGGAGTTCTCTGGAGTCCCTCTGATAAAGGCATTAATCCTGTGCATTAAGGCTCTATCCTCATAATTCAGTTTTCTCCCAACAGCCCTCATTAGGTTTAGAGCTGAAATGTTCATAAAAGTCTCACGTGTTTGTAAGATGACAGAGGCATCAAGTCACTAGAGTCATTGGTGGATTTATTCATTAATGAGTTCAGTAGCTAAATGTGCTGTTAGGAGAAGGGGCCTTGTTTGTGGCAGACCACTTGGTGGGGGTGTCCTGGAAGAGGGTATTCTTGTCTTGGGCTCCTACCTTCTCTCTCTGCTTCCTGGCTGCTATGGATTGAGCAGCTTTCCTCTACCATGCCTTTTCACCCCTTCTGCATAACATTGGTATAGAAGACTTGAACTTCAAAGTCAATCAGACTTGTTTTCTGATTTTAGATCTGCCTTCAGATGTGTAAACCAATGACCAAGCCAACCCTTAGACAACTGACACACTCTCGAATCAATCAATGACAAGTAATGTTTTAAGCCACACTTTTGGGATGACTTGCTATGTAATAAAACTAATAAAACACACACATAGTGTAAGTTTGGGAAAAATACTGCAATTATCCTACATAAAAATGACATGGTGAAATAGAGTAGAAAATGTAGAAGAATAGAGATTAGTAGACCACGTACAAATCATTTAGAATTTAAGAATTAGACTGTGAATATCATTAGATAGAAAATGCTCAAAAGTAAGCCACAGACATTTTCTGTGTACCTACTTTACTCACATCATGCACTAAAAGTTTGCTTAGATAAATCCACCTACACTCTTTAGGGCACTGAAAATTAAAAATCGTAACAACCATCTTTGACTAAAAATGTGAAAATCAGGAAGTCTTAACAATTAATTTTGCAGATCTAAAATCAGAAAACAGGTCTGATTGACTTTGAAGTTCAAGTCTTCTATAGCAATGTTATGCAGAATACTTCAGTAAGGGTTTTAGAAAGGAAGGATTAAGAAGGGCCCTTCTGATTTTACAATAAATACTTCTACTGCATAAATAATGTGAGTATTGCATCCTTACCAATTCATTATATCCAGGGGTATAATGAGAATGAGCCTCACATGTTGTAATATTTGGGAGACAGACTCCTTGTCTGATGGAATTTGGACTCCAGTGATGAGCACAAAGTGCAGAACATGTGTGATAGTGTTAGACACAGATGGCAAATTGCTAGAAGAGCATGATGATCTATTGGAGTTTAACTTGCTGGAAATCAGAAATAAAAAGAACAGTGAAATGCTACAAATCTATGGTGTTGCAATGTTGTGAAAAGCATTTGCTTGGCAGTTTTGCCCTTTAGGAGACATTTGGAAATGTTTGGAGCCATTTCTAGAGATAACCTCATGATGATGTAATGGCATTTGGTGGATACAGGATGGAGAGGATGCCAAGCACACAGTAATGTACAGGACAGTACTTAATAGTGAAGGATTTCTCATCTAATCCAAATGTCAATAGATCTGAGTTTGAGAAACCCTTCCCTAGATGTTTGAAATACTTTTGCTCCATTGCTTTAGAGCTGAAGTTTTGAGTTAGGAAAGCTATATAATTTGTCAAATGGTGAACATTGAAAAGAGAACTTTGAACCCAGAGCTAACTGCTATTAATTCCTGCTGTTTTTGCTAAGGGAACAGGTAATACAGTTGCTTGCTGTTACTATTATCTGTATCACTGAGTAGTGTTTTGGAATTTCATGACAGATTATCTCTGTATCTAACATAATAGGAAACTTGCAAAACTCTAAAAAAGAATCTAATGAAATTAGTGTTGTGGGGAGTAATCCAAAATTTTTATTCTAAATTATTTTTTCCACACTGAGTATCATTATATATTATGCACTGCATATCAATTTACACATACATAAAGTATTTTAATGTGAATTGTAGTGGCATCAAAATTCTACCTTTATCTTAGGTCATGATTAGGCCTAGGAATTAATTTGAAATAAACTTTAACTGTAAAAAAGTACTTAAATTTTGCAAAATTGGTTAAATATATGATCAGGAGCCCTCATAAGAAAATGAAGACAGAAAGAACTGGTTAGTTATTGTGCACTATTCTGGACAAGAAATGTTAAAGTATGAAAATATGTTTGAACTTGGATAGTTAACTGATACTGAGGTGAGTGGAAAGAAGAAGATTGGCTTGATAATATTTGTTTGTCCCAAATTCCTTCAGTTCAATTAATTCCTGTTTGCTGTTCCTAGCATTTCCAGCTTCCTGGTCTCCATAGTACCTTTAGCTTCACTTTCCTAGCTTCACAATTCCATCACAGGCCCCTTGACTGGACTCCCAAACATTCCTTGAAATCTAGGTAGAAGCTCCCATGAATCCATGATCCTAAAACAGTTACATTCTGCATGCTGGTGAAAACAGCAGTGCATAGATGATGCTAAGGTCTGTCTCCAGTTTGAGCAGTAGCCAAGCTCACATGGACCATGGCAGTAGTGGTCTTAGACCATCTGGATGACTGAGAACAGTGAATGAAATCCTGAAAAACCAGTTCCAAAGTTGGTCATTCTTGAGTAGGGGTGCAGGGACTCTTTTCACATGAAAGGCTCACAGCTCTACACATTTGATCCTGTGATACATGGGAACACGAAACATCTGCTAAGGAAGCTCAAGCAAAGATCAGTCCAAGAGAAAAATCATGTGGGCTACAAACAGCAAAGTCAGATTCAGGGATGCCCAAACTCTTTGAAGTTCACATCTCCCTAAAACGTGCCACAGATGCTGCACACGAACCCACACAATTTAACGTTTGTCCTACTGTTTTTCAGTCTTATTATACTCCCATTCCTTTCTACCACCTTATTTTTCTCTCTCTCTCTTTTTTACTCTGTGCAACTGTATTTTGGAAATAGCATTAGACTTTCTTTTCCCTTATACTAAACTATGTGGTTCAGAAGCATCTGAAATTGATTTGCTGGAGGAGTTTGAAAATGTTTGGAGATGCCACCTAAAGAAGCACTGAAATGTGAACAGAGTGTAATATGTGATACTGTTTATACCTCAGAACACTGGAATACTGAGATGCATGCAGATAGTAAAAGACATGTTCAGGAGGATGTAGTTGGGAACAAAGACTCCATTGGCAGATGGACTATGATCATGTACATTACACTCTCCAGAAGATGTGCTGATATCTTCCTTATGTCCTAAGACTTGTCAGAAGACTGAGATTAAGAGTGGTGGACTAATTAATCTGGCTGAGAAAATTTTAAGAGCCCTTCAGAATTTAGGCTGTGCTCTGGGTACTTCTGGTTGCTCTCAGCCACATTAAAAATTGTGAAAGATTAAAAATCAGGAGTAAAAAAACCAGAGCTGCATGATGTGAATTGTGCTCAGAGAGGAAGTGCCTATAAAATTGGGGTAAATGAGAATGTGGTGGATGAAAATACTAGCTTTAAACAGAACCCAAGTACTGTGCATCAGGAAAGATGGCTTGAAGGCATGTTGGGAATCAACAAGATAATTAAGTACAATCACAATAATCCTGTTTCAGGTATCAATTTTTTGTTAGTTACTTTTCTGTCACTAGAAACAAATACCTATTACCTACAAATTAAAGGATGAAAGTTTTATTTTGGCTCATGCTTCAGATAATGCAGTCCTTGGTCTGCTGGCTCCAACGCAGAAATGGTACAGTAAAATGCACTGGCAAAGGACTGCTGCTTACTCCAGGACAAACAGGAAGCAGGAAGAAAAGTGAGAGGAGCCTGAGACAATGACACAGCCTTCTAAGTTATACTCCTAGTATTCTTTCTTTCATGAGAGGCCTTTCAAAGCTTGTGTCTAGATGTCACCCTAAAGCCTTGTGGAGTCATACGTGGGGCTTTTTGGAGGTGGCTGGGTCTAGGGTTTGTGATTTTGGGATCAAGAATGCAAGGCTGAGAATAAGGGTGTGAGTGCTGCCTGCCCTAAAGGTGGTAAAATATAAGGAACAGAAAGAGGTCATAACTTACTTTAGCTGTCTTCCGCAATGCACTCTTTCTCCTCTGTAATACCACTCTCCCAAGCTATCTTGCCCTTGGCACCAACCAACTATGAATTGAAACCTCCACAAACTGGGAACCAAATAAACCTTTCCTCTTTTAACTTTGGGTGTAAGGTATTTTGTCTCAGCAACAAGAAAAGTAATTAAGACAGAGGACCCATCTTCTAACAGCAGATTTGGCCACAAACCAAAACAAAAACAAAAACAATGAATGAATCCACTGATGAGTATAAACTCTTGCAATCCACTCGCTTTTCTAAAGACCTACACAAGACTTCAGGAGGACATTCTGAATATAAGCTATAATAAATAACAAGTGGAAACATCAGAATGATCTTTTTGTACCTGCTGTTTTTCAGGTGACTTTAATCTAAATAGTGAATACACTGGAGTGCCATATTTTGAAATCTTTCAGGGTTATGATGAAATCACTGGATCGTTTGAAAACAAATGCAAAGTCACCATAAAATAAGATGTAAAGTTACACTGCTATTGCCTGATTTAAGAAGAAATATGTAAACAGAATGAGAGCAGGCTTGTTAGAAAAATACAATGTGAGGGAGAAATTGTAATAAATAGAGTGGAAAACAAGAAAACAATAACAAAATAAAATGCATGAGCATTCTCTAGAATAATATTCTCTGTGAAAGTATAGAAGCAGTTGACTAGTGCCTTTTAATCTTAGGGAAATGGTACTGTTAACCTATCCTGAGTCTTGGGATGCCTAGTAGGATTTTGACAAACTGTCTGCTTATCTAGGCATCTTCCTCTTGGAAAGGGGTATCCTGAATCATGAACTCTAACATTTCCATTATGAGAGACGCAGTTTTCCATTGGGAATATAAGCATTTGGATAACCGGTTTCTCTATCTCTTTCCTCTGTGATTAGTTCTTGAATGTCTGCTACAAGGAGATAGAGTAACTCAAGAGTAAGAAACTCATTTTGGTTTTATTTCTCTGATATCAGCAGATTTTACTCTCTGGATTTGCTGAGGGAAGTAACTACTGGTTTGCAAGACCTCTGAGCTAATGCTATGAGGCGGGCTATACGGCAAAGTTATAGCTGTGCTTCCTAAGCAAGAGATAACAGCATGAGAAAAAGCTGCTTTAATACAGACATGTATTTCAGTAAAAAGTCACAAGGTAACAAAAGACATAGCAATAGCACAGCAGCCACTGTGCAGATGGGGTTATCTAGCAGCTCCCTGTAAGTGGGAAGAAGTACCTATTCCTAGTAGATGAACTCAAATAAGAGAAATACAGATGATTTTCAAAAACAAAGCCCCAAACTTATCTGGTTTCAGAAAAATAACTTGAAAAAAAATAACATAATTCTGACTTTCATTGGATGATGTGGGAAAATATCATTTCGCCTGTAAGTCTTAACTATGCAATCTCCAAAATACAAAGAGGTTAGAGGAAAAATAAAAATGATAACACAAAACTTAAAGAATTGTTGGAAGGATTCAGTGAGATGATGTATACAAAGCATCTGGATCCTGTCTGACACATGCTGTGGTTGAAATATTGTTTCAGTCTATGTACTTGGTAAAAACTGGTGTACAAACACAAACTCATGATATCTGAAAGTGTTCTTACATTTGTTTTAGACAGTACACTCATGTAGCAGTCATAATTCCGGAAGGGTGAGCACACATAGCCACAGTCCTACCCTTCTGGAACCCACTTTCCATTGGGGAGAGACACACACTAAACAATACCTGTGAGAGATAAGACTGCTCTTCCACAAAGCACTAGGGAAACAGAGACTCAGACAAAAGCTCCAAAAGCAGTGGCTTCCTGGTCTATTTTTGCTTGCACACTTGCTACAAGATATTTTGTTTAAATTCTGGAAGAGCAGATCAGAAGCACACACTTCCAGCACGCTATGCTTTTTCACTGAGTGAGTACTTGTCCTTTGTCAACAGCTGCTCAGGAATTCTAAAAAAAGCAGAAGGAGGTACAGAACTACTACATGTTCGGTGTTTCAGTATGGCACTTGACTTACATAGAATTCAATTTGCAATTTGGATAGGATTAAATAATTTCAGATAAAAAATAGACTTCAGGGTAAATGTTGGGTTTGTCTATTTGGAAAATTCTCGTTGTTACTGTCTTTCAGATGAAGGACTTCTTTGTGAAAGAGATAGGCCTCTCAGCTCTTATTAATTGATCAATTGCATAAAAAAGAGCAGAACACTCAGAAACATTTTCCTGGATATTCTTTAGAAGTGTCAAGGTAGTCTCCTACTTACCTTTTTGTTTAAGAAATCTAAGTCTCATGGATACTGAGCACTTTGTTTATGCTAAAAAATGGCATAGAGTAAAAGAGAGATAGGAATAAAAGATGACTAGAAAATGGTAAACAAACAAAAAACTCCTTCTATTTGCTGGGATTCTTGAGTTAGCTCTGATTCCTTTGACTCTTAGATTCTGTTGAGGATCTATGTCTTCCTAATCAATCCACTTTTAGAAAGGCTGAATTTCTAAGCACTGCACAGAAAGAGTCCTGATAATGCAGCATGCACAGCTGGATTTAGCAGCTTGCACTTGTGTGTGTGCACTGCTCTATTTTACAGGCAGGTGGGCTCTGAATTCTCACAGTGGCTGCTTCTGGGCATTTATCTATGGGGTTATGTACTCACAGCTATGTTGAGAGGGTGACTGAAAAACTAAAAGGTATCTTTTCAGGAATGATGAGATAAGCGTGTTCAAAATGAGCGAGTATTTTGAGTATTGTGAGAGGAGTCCAGTTAAGGCTGAAATGAATGGTGGAGAAATTCATCCATAACACCTGAGAGAGAAGAGGACAATGGGGCCAACTGGAAGAAAGTGATCTAGATCATTGTCTGTGTGAGGTATGAGCCTTGTCTAAATTCCAATTCAGGCAAATTAGCTATGTAGCTTTAATCAAGTTTTTCTTTCTTTTTTTTTTTTTTTCTCTTTTAAAAATGGGATGAGGTCATCCATTTTATTGGTTGTTGTGAAAATTAAGTGAACTGATGCTTTTAAAATGTTCTAATTAAACTTAGTGTATAAAAGTTACTTGAACAGCGTGTTATTTTTTATTCTCATTTATCTAATGGTATCCTTTCTTTAAATCCAATGTTACTTTAAAATGTACACATTACATAAATACGGAAAGTTTTCCCACTCATTTCTGCAATAATAATAGGTTTACAACTCAATATCCTCAACACCAGATCTTTTATAAATTTTAAGTGTTTGTTAGTTCATAGGACGTTCTCTTGACTCCAAAAGTTCTTCACTAGTACAATGTATGTAAGAAATGAAGTGGGATAAAGATTTCCTGCTATATTATCATGTGTGTACATTTGCATTCCTACCCCATTGTCAAGAAAAATATCTTAGAATGACAGACATCCCTTGTCCTTGTATAACCACACTTGCTTTTCTCCTGATCTTTCCCTGTCTATTAATGACTAATTTGTCTTCAATTTCTGAAATGTCATCATTTCAAAAATGACATATGAAATGGAATCTTATATCATGTAATATTTTTGGAATTGCTTTTGTCACACAGCAAAACTGCTAGAGATTTATACAGGTTGACACGTATTTATTGTTAAATAATGTCACATGGTTTGATTGGTTTAGAAGCCACCTAAGGTATTAGTAGAGCAAATTCATGGACATGTCTGAGTGGGTCATGGAGATGTGAACTTAGGTACCATATATAGTCCCTGGTTCCTTCATCTATGAGGCTGGTTCCCTGCTCTGGTTCCATGTCGACATGGACTAAGCACATTGACTTTGCCAATCTCATCTGCCTGGATATTTCAGCCTTGGAGCCAGTTAACCATGGACTGAATCCTCTGAAACTGAAACTCACATAAACCTCACTTCCTCATGGACAAAATTCACATGATTATCTCAGTAAACACAGAGAAAGCCTTTGACATAATGCATTTAATGATAAGAACACAGAAGAAAATAGTTACAGAAAAATCTTATCTCAATCTGATTAAAGACATTTATGACAAACCTTTCACCACCAACTCAAAGCTTTCCCTCTACCATTAGGAACAAGAGAAAAATGTCCTGCTTAACATAGCAGTCACAATATTAGCAAGATAAATTAGACAAGAAAAAGAAAAAAGGGATAAGCATAGGAAAGGAAGAAATAAAATTATTATTTACAGATGACATGATTCTGTCAGTAGAAAATTCACCATAATTCACCAAAAACTCTGAGAACTAATAGCCAAATTCAGCAATATAACAGGATACAAAATCAAGACACAAAAGTCAGTAGCATTTTTGTACACCAATAATGATTATTCTGAGAAAGGAATTAGGAAAAAAATACCATTCACAATAGTACCAAGAAAAATTGAATATTAGGAATTAACCTAAGAAAGCAAAAAATCTCAACTACAAAAACTGCAAGATTCTGCAAAAGAAAATCAAAGAGGTCATCTGGAAATGAAAACATATCCTCTCTTCCTGGATAAGCAGATTCAATATAGTCAAAATGGCCATACTTCCAAAACTGATGTACAGATTTAATGCAATCTCAGTTAAAATACCAAAAGCATTCTTCACAGAAGTGAAGAAAACATTTCTAAAATTCATATGGAACCAGGAGAGACCCAGAATGAAAAAAACAGTTCTTTGTAAAAGAGCAAAGCAGGAGGCATCACAATCCTGGACTTAATATTGTATTATGAAGCTGCTCAGGATTTCTAAGAAAAAGAGACAGGACATGCAGAACTGCAGTGATAAAAACATTATAGCATTGGAACAAAAGCAGACTTGTGGATGAGTGGAATGAAACAGAGGATGCAGAAATAACCCCAGGCACATACTGCTCTGTGATCTTTGACAAAGGGACCAAAAATATACACTGCAGGAAAGATAGCTTATTAACTGAATCATACTGGGAAAACTGGCCATCAACTTGTAGAAGACTGAATTTAGACCCATATCTCTAGGTCTCTTAAAATCATAGATGTAGGCTAGGACTTTCTGAGCAGAGCCAGGTTTGCACAAGTAATAGTTCTGAGAACATATCAAATTAAAAGTCCCTTGCACAGCAAAAGAAACTACCAAAAGTATGAAAAGAAAGCCTACAGAATAAGAAAACATTGCCAATGATTTCAAAGACAGAAGACTAATATCTAGAATATATAAAGAAATAAAAAGTTAAGTCCCCTAAATTAAAAGACCCAATCAAAAACAGGCAAATGAAATAAATAGACACTTTTTAGCAGTAGAAGTACAAATGGTCAATAAATACATGAAGAAATGTTCAACATTGCTGGCCATTATAAAAATACAAATTTAAACAATACTAAGTTTCACCTTACCCCAAAAAGAATGGCCACTATCAAGAAATCAAATAATAACAAATGCTGGTAATGCTGAAGAGAAGAAAGAACCCTCCCACAGTGTTGGTGGAAATGTACTCCTACAACCATTATGCAAATCGATATGAGACTCCTCAAACAACTAAAGCTGGAAATGCCATTTGATGCTTCTTCCCCTTCTAAGCAGACTTAAAGACATCATAATGCATTGCTACTTGTGTACCATGCTTGTAACATCACAATTCACAACTGCTGAATCTTGGAAACAGCTTATGTGACCATTAACAAATGAATGGATATTTCCACACGATGGAGTAGTCATCAGTCCTAAGGAAAGATACACTTGCATCATCAGTAGGAAAATGGTTGTACCTTGATATCACAATTTTTAAGTATACTAAACGAGACACAGAAGTTAGATATCACATGGTTTCCCTTATACAAGTGCCAAATTATAAATAAAGATCAAAATAAAAGATAGATAGCAGGGAGCTGGTTCTTTATCAAATGGGAAGGGGATCAACAGATGGCAGGAGTGGGGAGTGAGGAGAAGGACAGAGGAAGAAGAATGGAGTTAAGATGTGTTAAATACACGGACCAAACCTACAGAAGAAACACAAACATTATGTACTGCAAACGCATACTAATAAAAATGTTAAAAATCAACCTTGGTTCCCTTACATTGTGGGTATTGGATAATTTGTCTCAGCAATGGGAAAATTCGCTAGTGCATGTGTGCACTACACCATGCCTGTCTGCTCAGTTGCTGCCTGTTGAAGACCATCTGGGTTGATTTCTGTTTTGTAATGTTACAAATTAAACAGCCATGAACACTGTCATAGAGGTTTTTGTATGAGCATGTTTTCATTTCTCAAATATAACAATTTTTGAACCAGATGGCAATTGTCTGTTTATTTTGCAGTAAACTGTTACACTGCTTTCCAGATTGACAGATGTTTGCATTCCTAGTAGCAGTGATGGAGTTTCTCCACATCTTTGGCAATATTTGTCACCTTCATTTACTGGGGCCATTTTGATAGGTGAGTAGTGATAGCTCCATGTGGCTTTAATTTGCATTTCTCTAGTGGTTAATGATGTAGATTTTTTTTCATGTTCCTGTTTGCTGTCCCTGTGTCATATTCTGTGAAATGCCTGTTCATGCCTTTTATCCATTTCCTAATTACTTTACCTTTTACTATTGCATTTCAAAATTTTTCATAATACATTTCAGATATTAGTTATTTGCAAATATATCCAACTATATTTGATATATTTGAAACCGGTCTGATCCTCCACCTCTCCCCCTCCCTTTTGTCTTTTTTCTTTTCCTCCTGCTCCTCTTCTTTCTCTCCCCTTCCCTTTTCCTTCACCTTTCCCCTTTGTCCTCCTCCTCTTCCTTTTTCCTCCTTCTCCACTTCTTTCTTTTTTCCTCTTCTTGCAATACTGTCACTCAAGGCCTTCATCATTCTAAAACATATTCTACCACTGAGCTGTATCCTAAACATTCTTCATCTTTTGAAAAGAGTCTTTGGCTAGATAATGTATTAAAATATGACAAGGTTTTGCTAATTAATATTTTCCTTAACAGATCAAACTTTTGCTTTCAAATCTAAGAACTCTTCATCTGGCCTTAGCTGAATTGTAATAATTGTGCCCTGTTTTTACTAACCTCTAAAATTTTATGTATTACATTTAAGTCCATGATTAATTTTACTTATTTTTTGTATGAGTTGTAAAACATAAGTGAGATTCAACATCTTGCATATGGAAGTCCTCTTTTCCAGCATTGTGTGTTGAATTGGACAACACTCTTTCATTAAGCTGTTTTTACATGTTTGTCTCTAATCAACAAAGGATATTTGTATGGACAGATCTGTGGTCTCTTCAACATGCTCCACTTATTTATGTGTTTGTTCTTCTTTCAACACAAGGCTATTTTTATTGAAATTGCTATGTAAGGACCATAATATTTGGCCTAGAGATTGTTCTCACTTCAGTCTTACTTGAACAATTGTTTTAACAACTATGATAATTCTAATTTCTGTATAAAATTCTCCCAAGAAAATTTACAAATGTTTGATGGGATTTTGATAGGATTGGCATGCCGACTTTCCAAAAATTGGGGAAACATTGAGATTTTAATATGTTAAGACTTTCAGTTCAAGGATGCAACCTGTCTTTATTTTAATCTTCTTTGACTCATTTTGCTGACATCATAATTTTTTGCATTCAGGACTTGTACCTATGTTAAGTGTATATGTAAATATTTAACTCGCTTTTCTATGATTTTTATGGTTTGGTGTTTTAAAATTTGATTTCCATATGTTCATTTTTAGTAGAAACATCTTAGATACATGATAGATTTTCATATGTTAATCTTGTATTCTGCAAGTGTATGAAATTCTGTTATTCATTGTAGGACTTTTAAACTTTCCTTGATATTATACACACAGGCAATTACATTATTTATGAATAAAAATAATTTTATTATTGCTTTCAATGTTGTATGTTATTATATCTTCCTTATGCTTCATTACTGCGGCTAAAACTTCCAGGACCATGTGGAATAGGAGTCATGAGAAACTGCATTCTTTTCACATTCAGTGCATTATGTGGATACCTCCTGGGTCAGTCACCATTTCACTTCTCTCTTGATGAGAACACTTGTCATCCCATTGGGTTTGCTTGACTATTCCATGGTGATTTTGCCATTTCACATAGATCCTAAGTCTTATATATATGACACTATGTAAGATGATATATCTGTGAGCTTTGAGAGAAAGTGATCATTCTTCCACCAACTCTATTAGTTTTCACTATATTTGGCAGGAATACATTTAGAATCATTGTGTCTTTCAACTAGAATACCTTAGTACTCTTTGTTTCTAGTATCTTTGTCTTGACCTCTCCACTGTATGAATATTAATATAGCTATTCTGGGTTTTATTTTTGCTTTAATTTGCCTTTGTTTTTCTATAGTAGCTCTTTGTATCTTTTCATTTTAACTTGCTTTAATTGTTACATTTAAATTCAGTTTCTAATAAGCAATTTGCAGTACGTGAGAGGTCCACCAATTTCTGTCTTTGCATGTGGGTCATTGATAGCTTCATGCTTTAGTTTATCATTTTATTATTAGACATACTAAAGCACTAATTTGTCCTTGTTTCTCCCCATTCTTGTTTAATTGTCTTTCTCCTTACCTGTCCTGTCTTTTTGTGAATTCATTAACAGATTTTCAGGGGTTCCACCTTTATTCTTTGATAATATTTTTAGTGTATTATTTTGTATACTTTTCATAATGG